>JAUMHM010085360.1:0-11672 GCA_032362435.1 Melikaiella ostensackeni | reverse complement strand
TGTATTACTTTTTGAATACATTCAGCGAGATCTTCCTTCAGGTATGCACTCACAAAAATGCTTTTTCAGAGATGTTTCGGGGCATCTTCAATAGATGGTTGACACTAGATTTCGAACCACCATGGAACATATACTCTCATGATGAATTGAACTAAAACTCTTAGCTCAAATGATGGAATCTCCGTCTCGAAGTAAGTTCGAAGAGTTCTAATCATCCTAGTCAACCATCTGTCGTGCGATAATTTCCCTGGACTTTTTCGAGCAAGATCTTCAGAACACTCTTCTTCTGCTAGATATATGGATACCTGCTAGATATATGGAATGCTATTGCATTCCATATATCTAGCAGGTACTTTTGATTAGAACTCAGATCACGGGTGTCAACTATAGGAGAATTAGGACTGTCGACAACATCGAAATTTTCAACTGGAAGTTTCTTAAAAGAAGCTAAGCTTTTTCCGATTGGATCAGCAAAATCGTGTTCCTCCATCAAGTTTCATAAACAAAGCTTTGGATGGTAACTCATTACCATGAACCTGACAGACACTTCATTATAGCGGTTTTCCCAATTCCAATTCTAACAATCGAATTATACCTGCGTGTTTACCAGTGATCATAGGACAGCCATCACAACCCACATAGTCTAGATTGGAGTTGATAATTTCTTTGTCTAAGAAAAACTGAAGGATATCATGTGTAATCGTTTTTGCATCTGGAGAAGATGAGGATATGTGTCCTTAATAAGTACTTTCCGGTTCGTGAAGAAGAGAAGTGTGTTCTTTTCGTTTTATTGTTTGCCGTATTTTTCCTTTACTTGTTCCATCCATTACTTTTGTTTCCTTTTTTCTGCCAACGGAGTAAAAAGCCTTTATTTCTGAAGCCAACGAGAGCTACTCTTTCTGAAGGTAATGACGAGTTTTTGTTCTGTCCCGATACAGTTTATTCTTGTCAAAAACTAAACCTTTTACTTCCGGAATGTAATTACTCACGTCGCGTAAAATTGCTGAAGCCAGTAAAGCAGCAGACCTGTATCCGATGCCATATTTATCACAGACTTTTGAATATGTTGGACAGTTTAATCTCGTCTGATCTGTAGATTTATTCCAATAAGGGACCCATGCATCCTCAACATCTTTTTCGGCGGGTTGATAATCGTCTTTTACATTGTCATCCATAATCGAGCCACAGTAAGAACTTCCACCTTCAATTTTCACCTTCTGACGCTTTCTTTGGATAACTTATCTACTTTGATCTTGAAGTACATCAGTCATCAAACGCTTCGATTGTACTTCATAATGATCTTATTGCTCCGAATCGATTTTCGGAAGAGACGTAAATGATTTTCTTATTCGCCTGGAAGATCGCTGATCTGAGAGAAACACTCTGACAGCTTCAGAAAGATCTATCTCGCAAGTGCATGAAGCATTATCACACTTACAAGCCGCAATATCAAATAAATTTTATTTATTTGCACGAAACGCATTTAATTTGTTTTTGTACCAGGAATTATGTTTATCTCTCCCATGCGACTTTTTCAATTCCTTGAACTCATCTTGAACTGTTTTAACGATCTCTGCGATTCTTGCTTCTGTAAGAATTGGGATGGAAGTTTCATTCCATATATTCTGCAGCCTTTTCACAACTTAGCAAGCTGACCATGAACACATCAAAATATCGTCTAATATTTAAAAATTTTAGATTTTGCCCATTGTTGAAACTACAAATAATTTCGGTTCAAAAATTGAATAGGATGATTAAATTGAAACTAATGTCTGAAATCAGCATAAAAGTATTACTTTGATAATTTAATGACATTATAACAAGCCAATATGCGAGGGATATCCAGAAAGTAAGAGTACTCGATTTTTTTAATTAAAAAAAATGTATTAAAAAAAAATTATAAGGTTTTTTTCGTATACATGTCAACTATTTTTCCACGAAGTCGCCTTCCCGTTCTATGCAAGTAGTGAGGCGTGGCACAAGTTTTTTGATGCCTTCCTCGAAGAAGTTTCCCGCCACCGCCTTCCCCCATTTCAGGACCTCTGTTTTCACCACCTCGTCGGTGGAAAATTTTTTTCCACCCATGTGAGTCTTCAGGTGGGTGAACAGATGGTAGTCTGATGGCGCCAAGTCAGGGGAGAAAGCAGGATGGTTCAAAACATCCAAACCGAATGAATCCAAAAGTGCCTTGGCCAAGGCTGTGTGCGGACAAGCGTTGTCATGCAACAAGCACACTCCCTTAGTCAACATTTCCCTCCGCTTGTTTTAAATCGCCCTCTTGAGCTTTTTTAGGATCTCATAGTATCTTTCTGCGTTGATAGTCCCCCCCCCCCCCTGAGGCAGAAATTCGATCAAAATGATCCCTTTTCGGTCCCAAAACAGAGAAGCCATGATTTTTTTGCTCGAAATTGAAGTTTTGAATTTTTTGGCGGATGGGGAACTGGTATGACTCCTGTAACAATAGAGTTGAGAAAATCCTCACATTCCAGTTCAAACCGCTTAAGGAACTCGCGAGCGATAACGACCCGATTCGCACTTGGCGGGATTCCTTATTGATATGTTTCACTTAAACTGACACTACGGGGCTAGTTTTCGTACTACCCACTTCCTCATTTCATTTTAATCAGAATATATTTTAAGAAATACATAATTTTGTTGTGAAATAAAGAGTAATATATCACTTTTTAGATATTTTCATGGAATCCAAAGTCAATAAAAATGATTTTAGTATCGACATTCGTCATATATTATTGGTGTAACATATTTAAAATACATTTTCCTTAACGTATATCAGACATTTCATGGTCAAATAGTCGAGAAAACTGCCGTAACTCTCAGAAAATAGTGAAAAAGTCGACTATTTTCGATATTTTGAAATTTCAAAGTCACCTAGGCAAGGTAAAAAATATTTGAATCATTTTTTGCAATGTAGATACAAACATACTTGCTTCGTGCTATCTATTTGATAATTTAGATCCCGAAAATTAATTTTATTGTCAAATAAAGAGCAATATATCACATTTAAATAATTTCTCGTAATTTAAAGTCAATAAAAATTATTTTTATGTCAACATTCCTTATATATTTTTGTTGCAACATATTGCAGATACATTCTTATTAACGTATATCACATATTATATGGTCAAATAGTCGGAAAATTTACCCTAACTCTAAGAAAATAGCGGAAAAGTGGACTTTCTTCGATTTTCTGAAATTTCAAAGTCACTTGAAGGAGGTTTAAATATATTTGAATGGAAATATCGCCATACAGGTATAAATCGACTTGCTTTGAAATATTTTTATTGATAATTTAAATCTTAAAAAAAATTTTGGTTTTCAAATTTGGAGAAGTGTGTCGTTTTTTTGTGATTTTCAGCTAGATCTACGATGCGGAGACAGAAGGAATTTTTTTATGAAACCTTAGGAGAGTATTTTTGACTTCAAAAAAAAGTTTTCATTGCTATTAGAACTTCGCGCAAACAACTTATTTTTCAATACGCCCTGCTGTACATAAATATGTTCCAAAAATTTTTTTCCGAATATATTCTACATAAATATTAGTAAATTAATTTTAATATAATATATTCTACATAATAATTTTTTTATCCATGAAAAATTGTCTATTAGTATAACTTAAGTCTTGAATGGTAATACAAGACACATGAAATATATTATTTGCAGTATTGCACGTATTTTAAAACTATTTCAATCACTGTATTTAGGTAATTCAAATTTGCATGATATTTTTTCAGAAAACTATCAAAGCCTTGCAGTTGCAGATTTGTATTCGTCTCATTTTGTTTTGTTTGCAGGTAAGTTAAGATTATATAATATTTTTATACTAAAGTACAATTATATCAATTATGCTTTAATTTCAAATGCGATATTAGTCAGAAGTGTATACGAGTACATTAATTGATTAATGTGAAAAGTAAGTATCTATGATTCCTTCAAAAAAATCGCAACAAAAGATGCGGTACGATGATTTTAACAAAAGCCTGTTTAACCTTATATTATGGACAATAAAGTATTTTCTTGAACTCAACCGCTAAATAAATTTGGTCAACTGTATGAAAGAGAAGAGATGAATTCTGAAACAAATATTTACTTATATTGAGTCGCGTACGTCCATTTAAATGTCCTCCATTCGCGATGTGAAGCTAATGTATTCGAAGGTACTCGTATGAATGCAGCGTGAACCAAATGACCAGACTTATTGTACCATCCAGTGCAAAAATATACATTTAACAAAATTGAAATTATAATAATAAAACATTATTGAGCCAATTCCATTCAGAGTGACCTGATTTCAAAAAATTATTTTTTTAATCTCTCGAAAAACATGAAAAATGACTCCATTATGCAGATAATGACTCTGCATTGAACGAGAAAGTACCGTGAGGGATTGCAAACTGATGTGCTAAACTCTGAAAGCTATTTTGACTCTTCTGCAAAGATAGCAGCTCAGGAACTGTGAAACAGGACCTCAAAAAAATACTCTGACTGGGCTGAAAAAAAAAGAAATTCAGGAGGCGTCGGACAGAACTGTAAAATGCTACTCTGACTGCTTCGCAGACCCAATCTCAGGAACAGTTGCACAGGACTGCAAACAGCTACACTAGCTCTGCCACAGAGATGAAATTTCAGGAACTGCTAAACAGGTCTTACAACTGCTACACTGCCTCTGCTTCGTAGAAGAAGACTAAGGTACCACTGTACATGACTCCAAACTGCTACTCTGGCTCTACTTCGCACATCAAGTCTCAGGAACCACTAAACAGGACTGCTAACTGTTACTCTAGTTCTTCTTCGTAGATGAAGTTTCAGGAACCACTGAACAGGACTGCAAGCAATTACGATGGCTTTTTGGAACGGAGGAAGCTTCTTGAAGCGGATCCAGAACAAGCGGCGATGATGATAACAGGACAATAACTCGAACAGCGTGCTTCGTCTAACTCAACTATGATATACATAGTGTGCAAAATGTTGCTTGATTCTCAGGAACTGTTGAACAGGACTGCAAACTGCTACTTTGGTTCTGCTTCGTAGATGAAATCTCAGTAACCATTGCACAGGACTGCAAACTACTATTCTGGCTCTGCTCCACTGATCAAGTTTCAGAAACTACTGACCAGGACTGCAAACAGCTACTCTGGCTCTGCTTCGTAGATCAAGTCTCAGGATTTGCTGAATAGGTCTGCAAGCTGCTACTCTGGCTCTGCTTCGGAGATAAATTCTCAGGATTTGCTAAATAGGTATGCAAATTGCTACTCTGGCTCTGCTTCGTAGAAGAAGACTAAGGTACCACTGTACATGACTGCAAACTGCTACTCTGGCTCTACTTCGCACATCAAGTCTCAGAAACCGCTAAACAGGACTGCTAACTGTTACTCTGGTTCTTCTTCGTAGATGAAGTTTTAGGAACCGCTGAACAGGACTGCAAGCACTTACGATGGCTTTTTGGAACGGAGGAAGCCTCTTGAAGCGGATCCAGCACAAACGGCGATGATGATAACAGGGCAATAACTCGAAGAGCGTTCTCCGTCAAAGTCAACTATCATTTGCATAGCGTGCAATGGCGTTGAACAGGACTGCAAATTGCTACTCTGGCTCTGCTTCGTAGGTGGAGTATCAGTTACTACGGCACAGGACTGTAAACTGCTATTCTAGCCCCGCTTTGTAAATAAAGTCTCAGTAATCTCTGAATAGGACTCCAAACTACTAGCCTGGCTCTGCTTCGCAGATCAAGTCTAAGGAACCGCTGAACAGGACTGCAAACTACTACTCTGGCTACGCTTTGTAAATAAAGTCTCAGTATTTGCTGATTAGGACTGCAAGCTGCTGCTCTGACTCTGCTTCGTGGACGAAGTCTCAGGTACCGCTGAACAGGACTGCAAACTGCTACTCTGGCATTTAAAATTTAACTCATCTTTGACAAAACAGTTTTATTTAATTCTGCTCCTTTTTGAGGTTGCTCCTCTTCGTCATCATTTCTACGCAAATTTTCTGAAAGTCTCCCCAAACTCCCGTCAAATTCTCAAATTCATTTGCTTCCAACACGTCATTGTCATAACCATCATCTCTATCATTCACAACATCTGTCGATAGTCCATCGGTTCCACTCAACTTCACCATACCACTAAACTTCGTTTTAGGAGAGCGTGCCACCTCCATTGAGACCACCTCCCCCTGAGAACAATCTGGGAGACCATGCCTCCTACAATGAGACTATCCTTCCGAAAAGTAAGGCCTCTCTGCCCCTATCTCCCTAGACTTATTCCGGACAGCGTGCCTCTTCCATCGAGGCTACTTCCTCAGATTTTTTGAGACCATCACTACGGGTTCTCCCAGAACTCTGCCGGCAATTTTCTTCGGCCCATATCGTCTTTCTACATTAGGCTCTGCGGATATACACACTTCTTTTGCGTGGCCAGCTGGTCCCAGAAATACCCTTTTATTGGGAAGGAAAATTTCCGCCAGAGGAAACTTCCTTCTAGGAGACAGTGCCTCTTCCATGGAGACCACCTATTCCTGAGATCGTCCCTCCACAA
This sequence comes from Melikaiella ostensackeni, assembly GCA_032362435.1. Classification (NCBI taxonomy): domain Eukaryota; kingdom Metazoa; phylum Arthropoda; class Insecta; order Hymenoptera; family Cynipidae; genus Melikaiella; species Melikaiella ostensackeni. The sequence continues at coordinate 5,121 of JAUMHM010085360.1, read as the reverse complement.
TTGAGGCCGCCTCCCACAGAGGTATATCTCGGAGACCGTGCACCTATGGCAAAATTGGATGCGTCTGTAGTAATTATAAAAGGCTTTGAAAATCGGGATACTGTAAGAGAGGTAGGCTTAGTAAGAAGAATATTTTTCAACTTTTTTAAAGCTTGCTCGGCTGCCTCGAACCAAACAAAAGGGCACGTCTTTCCTTAGTAACGAAGTTAATGGTTTCGCAACTGTGACAAAATTAGGTATCAGTCGATGGTAATAATCTGCTAGTTCCAGAAACTGCTTAATATTCTTGCGACCCTTCGGACGAGGAGAGTTACTAACGGCCTCAACCTTTTTGGATCTGGTTTAATCCTTTCTTTTAAAATAACATGGCCCAAATAACCGACCTCTTTGTACGAAAACTCGCACCTATCTGACTGTCAAACAAGTCCCGCAGTTTTCAGACAACCTAACAGTTCTGTTAATCTTGGTTATGTTCTTCTATTGCTTTAGCATAAATTACAATGTCGTCCATATAGACGAACATTTCAACCTCTGGAAGCCCTGATAAAACTAAGTCTATCATTCGTTGGAATGTGGCGGCAACCGATTGAAGCCCAAAAGGCATTCGATTAAATTCAAATAATCCGAACAAAGTTGGAAAATCTGTCTTGTGTCGGTCCGTCGGGTCAGTTTCGATCTAGTGAGATGCGGGCGCGAGATCAAGCATAGCAAAATACCGAGCGCCCCCGAGCTGGTCTAAAATATCCGTAATATTTGGGAAAGGGTAGGCATCCCCTACTGTCTTTTCATTAAGGGCGCGCTAGTCTATCACCATCCGCCGCCTCTTATTCCCTTGTGAATCTTCCTTTTTTGGTTCTACCGAAACTGGTGAATTATACGGCGATTTATAAGGCGATATTGCACCATAACTTTTTGGATTTCGCAACAGTAAAATATTGGGCGAATCGACTTACTACTTTTGACGATTTTGTATTCCGGAATCCTCACCGACTGCGATTCCTGGCACGAGTGAACTTCCTTGAGCCTCTGGGTTTAAAAAACTGCCCAAAAAACGTTTTGAGGAGGAATCACGGCTTTTCTCTGATCCTTTTCTTCCGTCTTGAATCCACGCCTTTGCTCGTCTTCTTCACTTCAGTTTTTAAGTCACTTTTCACTTACGAAGGATTTGCGGAATTCCACCGCACTGTCACCAAAAAATCTTGTAACACACGAAGTCCAATTTCGGCGCGAAACGACTCAAATATAAATCCTTACTTAGCTCTTATTCCAATTTAAATATATTGAGAAAAACCTAGTTGAATTTATTGAAGAGAAAATCCATCCGCCGAAAGGTCTTCGTGGTCCGTTTCGCAATTAAGGGTTTAGAAACCCAACCCTTCGATTAAAGTCCTATCTTTCGCTCTAAAATGGTATCTAGGCGAAATCGGCAAAATGAATTGAAAACTCTTGATTTTAGAATGAGAAAATGACAAAGATGAATTTATTCAATGATTTCAGACGCACACTTGACGAAGAAAGAAACGGACGCATCCGCGTACAAGATCGAATCTTTTCAGTCTGAGTCTTCGCAACCTCTTCGTTGGGAGGTTCGGTGCCGCAGCGGTCCTTAGCTCCCTACTTCTTCATGCTTTCTTTCTCCAACGTATGATACTCGCTCTCTATCTCGCTCTACATATCCTTACTCTAATTATGAATAATTGGTCGTTGATTGCACAATACCTTCTCTCATGCGAAGGATGTTCGTGACTTCAGGAGTTCACATTTTACCGGCTTTTATGATTAAGTCCAGGCGCGCACATTGTTTATATTACAATTTTGTAGAATCGACTGCCCGGAGGTCTTAACTATCTAACGAAAGGCAACTTTTCTAATCAACCTGGTATAACAACATTGCGCCGCCAATCTGATACCTAACATAAGCTTTGTATATCCTGCTGTCAAACATACTATAAACGTGTAAATAAACATAAATTGGTTATATAAAATTTTCTCTGCTTAAGCATTACTCAACTAATCTAGTGTATACATTTATTTGCTAGCAAGAAATGAATGAATATCGCTTGAAGCTTTCTCATGCCGATTTGCTCTGAAATGATGCTTGCCAATCTTTTTAGTTTTCACTCGAAATATTTTATAATTTCAAATCGAGACCGCACATTATGCAGAAGTGACGGTGCTGTTCCTAGCGGATGGAATGCAAATTTGTGCGCTCGTTACAACAAACTTGCCTGCCACACTAACTATCGGTATGTGATGCAACTAATCTCTTGCCGTATCTAGGGTATAATATCTTTGGTTTGTTTACCCGCGAACGCAAGCGCTTTGATGATAAGTAATTTTATTGACAGCGCATGACGTAACTGTCTGCCGCAAAAGTTGGATTATGTTGAGGTAATATACATCGCGTAATAAATTAAGGACGCAAAATACTTAGTAAATTACTGTAAAAAACCATGTAATTTACCTCAGGTATTTTACTTACCCAACCCTGTTGATGGCGTGCATAGGGATGGGTTGTACAGGCCTGCAGGGTGCGGAATATAATACCGCATTCAGAAGATTGCAAGCAGGGATGGGATATGATGTGTTCAAAGTGCATAGACCTTTTCATTTAAGAGTGGAAGGCTTTTCGACGCCATGAAACTTGGCGGGATTTAAACGTTTTCAGCAATTTTGATTAAAAAAATGTACACAGCAAGTCTAAATTCTGATAAATAAGTTAATGAAAAGTTTGTTCCAAGTTCAGAATTATTGTTCCGGAAGATATGGAATTTCTAAAAGATACGATTATGATCAATTTATTGAAAAATCATTTTGAAAATTCTGAGGATTGCAAAAAAGCGATATAAGTGTGAGGTTACGTGCGCGCGGTCATAACCTGAACAACGAATTACATTTTTTGCAATCCACGTCATTTTTAACAAGATTTCTAAATAATCATCACGAATTTTACCTTTGTAAATTCTAAACAGGATTTTTCTCAGAAAATAAAGTTTCAGATACATTCCAAGTACGGGTTGCATCGGATGTCACTTTTGCAATTTTCGAAGCAACACTTTTCAGTGCTCCAAGCTTTTTCCTCTTTAATGGATCTTATCCTGGCTCTTACAATATTTTTTCCATCGATAGTTTCACAATTTATGATCATTAATCTATATATTTTTTGCTTCAACAAATATTCACAACTTCAAAGTATTTTCACTTGAAACTCTCGGAAGTGCTATATATTTTCTGCGTTTGCGCAGTATTGTTTTCTTAAATGAAAAGGTTTATTGCCATGAAAGATTGTGGATATCGCCAAATATGATTGAGGGATTGTGGATATTAACTCCGATATTGATTGAATTGTATTACAGAAATAACATATTCAAGTAATATATTGATTAAAATTGAATTTAGATTTAATTTATCTGAATTTGAATGGATTTGAAATTTTTAAACATTTCAGAATGAATACATTGAGTTGATTTATTTGAAATTTAATTTAGACCATTTGGAATCAATAGATTAATAGGAGTTAAAATTGAATATTGAATTTGGAACCTTCGGAATTAATAAGTTCAGTTGATATATTGGTTGGAATTGAATTTAACTGGATTTGATTTAAAATGGATTTTATTTTATTAATATTGTATTCATTGAGGATTGAAATGCAATTGAATACACTCGATCGATTTCTTTTTTTGAAAATTGAATTTCAAATAATCTTAATTATTATATTGAAGTGATATATTGATTGCAACAAAATTTGTTTGTGATTTAATTAGACTTGGATTGTAATAATTGAATTAACTTTTAAAATGGAAGTTGAATTTGAATTTTTTGAATGTAATTAATTAAAGTGGTATTTGCTTTGAGATTGAAAAAAGATTGACCTAAACAATAAACAAAAGTAGAATTGACAAAAATGAAGATGTTGAACATTATCAAAAATCTAATTGTTCAATGCAAATCACTGAAACAGATTTCATTGATAACGTAAATCGCATTATGTTAAGAAATAAAGAAAGAAGTATATTACTTGCTAAAGGAATAAATGGCCAATTGATAGATGAACAAATTAACACGTTTGCAAAGTTCTTGTATGTACGTAGTGGTTGTCAAATGGCAAGTACATTATATGTATATGAATGCATCAAAATTTTTACAGCAGAAATTCATAAAAGCTATAAATCATACACAAAAACATATTCAAATTTAGTTTTGGGAAACCATGAAAGAGGTCACTGGTTTTGTGCATTCTACGATTGTAAAGTTTTACACATATATGATGGTTTAAATGGCTATTAGGTACCAAATGAAGCTGAATCTTTTCTTAATATATATTAACTCTCTTTAAATCTAAGGTATTTCACGAAAAAGTACAAGAACAGCTAAATATTTTTGATTGTGGAGTTTATACTATCGCTTTTGCAACATCTTTGGCTTTTGATCTACTTCCAGATAAAGCATCTTAAAATTATTCTGAAATGAGATCGCACCAATTAAAAATTCTTGATTATAATTTTCTCACTTTATTTCCAAAACAAGAAATTATCACAAAATTTAATTCCACGAAGATATTTAAATAACCATTGAAATTCTTATAATAACGTTATTAAAAGTGACTGTAGCATTAAAGTGACGAGGAATAATGCTTGCATTAAAAAAAATAAATTGCAAGATGAAAAATGATTGGATATTAACACAAAGACATAAAAAAGTGAAGAAAACACGAAAGTGAAAGTTACTACTAATGGAGCCAGAAAAAAAATGGAGTCAGTAAAAAAGAAGAAAAATGATCACAAAAATTTAATTTTACAGAAACATTTAAATAACTATTTAAATTTTAATAATAACGTTATTCAAACTGACAGTAGCATTAACAGGGTGGCCGCTGGACCGGGAAACCGGGAAAACCGGGAAATGACTGGGAATTTTTTGGGACCGAGAAAAATCGGGAAATGTCCGGGAATTTTGATGGTGACCGGGAATTTTCAAAGTATTTAATGAAATTCGGTTTTGTGCTTCAAAAATTCATTTTAATAATATTATAAATATGTATTATCTTATATGGTGATTTTTGAAATTCCCGCCTTATTTGTGCAAGCGAGCAACTTGAGTGCAGAGGCGTGGAGCAAC
>JAUMHM010085359.1:0-11672 GCA_032362435.1 Melikaiella ostensackeni | reverse complement strand
TGGATACCAGCATGAAGAGTATGGGTCTTAAGATTAACGCAAATAAAACAAAAATTATCGTGTTTGAAAGAAGGGGTATGAAAGAAGACAGTATGCAACATTGTCTTAAACGAAGAGAGGATAGAACAAGTTGATGAGTTCGTGCATCTTGTAAGATTATTTACTGCTGACAGAAAGATAGATGCAGAGATATCTGGACGTACAGGTATAAACGAGGGTAGAAAGATTATCAGCAAGTACGAGTACAAGCCATTACCAGAAGTAAAAATGTAACGAATGAAGCTAAAATTGCAATATATAACTATGTGTTCGCACCCCCTGTGCAGTATGGTAGCGAGACCTGGACATATCGAGAAAAGGATAGGAGTAAAGTGAACGCGGTTGGCATGCAATTTCTGCAGAAGATATGCGGTAAAACGCTAATGGACAAAGTCAGTAATGAGTGGATTCTCAACGAATGTGGCGTAGAAGAAACACTTCCAGACAAGAAGGAAAAAAAATTTGCTGAGATGGTTTGGTCATGTTGAGAGAACGAATGAAGGACGTTTAACGAATCAGGTGTATTTAGGTAAAGTGAATGGTAGCGTACCCAGTGATAGAGCGAAGAAAGAATGGTTGGAATGTGTGAATGAGACTCTGAAGCGAATGGATACAAGGAGTCGTAGAAACACAAGAGCGTGCATGAAATGATGTATGGATGTAACGGAAGCAAAATATGTATGCAAGGAGAAGGATGTATGGAGCTCTTCACCTGGGGTGATCGCTAGAGAGATTGATCAGCGACCCGTGTCGGAGCGGTGTTGTGGGACAAGTTTGTCGTTTGAATGAACACGCGACTTCTAGATTGATCTAAAACCTATCCGTTCTCCTACACATCCCTTACTTACCCTTACCATATAAAGTCCTTGATCCCCGATAGTATAACGAAGCTAGAACTGAAAGAGTTACGCTTACCCCGAAAGGAATTTGGCTTAATGGTATAGTAATAATAAAATAATAATCATTTTAAATATTTTAAATTTCATCTATTATTTATTTCCTATGTTTCAAATTGTACGACATTTTCGACTTTCGGAAGGAAAGTCTTTCAAAATTGAACCATTTTAATTTGTAGCACTTATCGGTTGAACATTTTGAAGTCGAAAACACCCGAAATCGAATAATTTCAAATTCGATTATTAAAAAAGTGATCAAATTCATATTTCACTCGCGTTGTTTCATAGTATAATTTCCAAATGAAAGACTTGATTGTCGATATATTTTTAATTGAATATCGTTCAAAAATTAATTATACCTGTATATCAAATTGAAAGAATTTTAAAATCAGCAATTTGATTTAATCACAGTTAAGAGCATGAAAAATCAAATTGGAAGCATTTCAAAATTTAAAAAGTTTGGAATTAAACAATTTTAAAATAAATAAATTCCAAATTTAATAATATTTAAATGTGACTGGCTTCAAGAATAAACAATGCTTAATAAAAGCATTCACCTATTATTAATATCAAAAATTTTAAGGTTTCTATTCTAAAAACAGTTCAAATTAGAAGAAAAGTAGAAAAGATACGAGTTTGGGAAAAAATGAAATTGAAATTAAACTTCGAAACAGAAAGTTGAATTTTTCGACTTTGCAAGACGTTAAATTTATAAAAAGATCTAGAACCTAAAAATAATTTTAAATTGAAAAGATCTTTAAATGGACAACATTTTTTAATTCAGGCAATCTAAGTTCAAAGTACATTTAAACTAAGGCTCCAGATTCAATAACCCCGCATAAAATTGGCTGGGCCGCATCAATCCGTTCGAGTGGGCCCCTAATATCTTGAAAATCATTTTTCAAAAATTTAATTTTGTGACATATCAGTTTGTTGGAAATTTCATGGTTCATCTTTTTTCCTTTTGCAAAAAAGTTGTATCTTTTACTGCTTCTGAAAAAAATACAGAAGACTGGATTTTTCAGAAAACAAAATATACTAAATATTTTCACTTCAACTCACTCTAATTACAAAGTTTTCAATATGTTTGGAGAAAATTGAAGGAATTATCCTTCAAAGTATTATTAAAATGATCCTATTTTAAATTTATTCGTTTTGTTACAGAAAATAGTTGTTCATTTCTCTGTCAAGCAGTATCAAAATAGCGCTACACTATTTTCCATCGCTTCTTTTATCGAGGGAATTTTCAGTAAGCCAAAACTTCCAGCGGAAGAAATGTTTATTAGGATATAAATAAGTTTTCTGAAAAGTATTATTTTAATCTAACTAACTAGTATAAAGATACAAGCATTCAGCGAGCTGAGAATTTCAAAGCCTTTGCTTATATTTTGTTTCTTATGTCGCACCGGCGCGACCGGCCGGTGCCAAAAAGCACTTTTTTTATTGAGAAAAATCGCTCGACAGTTCAATTTTCAACGGATTTTCATGTATTTTTTTTAAACTGACCGTAAGGCTTCCATGTACAACGTGTAAATGCCAATTCTCGACTTTTCTCACAGCAAAATTTTTTATTTAATAACAAATGAAATGTTTTTTTTTATAACTTTTCAAGTGTGCCGCTGCTCTGAAGATTCTCAAAATCAATTAAACAGACCTCAAATCAGTATAAGAGACACGCAATAATTTATTATGTGTTGAAGTAAGAAAACAAAAGTTTATAATGTTATAAATAAATTAGTGAACAAGTGTCATTTTTCCATAATTTGCAATGATTAGTTGTTCAAATTCATAGTTTTTGCATAAAATGTAAGAGAAATTAATGTACGATTACAATTACTAAAAAATAATTTTGTTGTTATTATTTAAACAATTTTTGTAAACAAACACACATTTTGACAATGTCTGAATGAGTAGGCTCAATTTTTTCTGATAATTAACTGAAAATGTCTTCTTAATCACAACTTGTTGTCTTATTGTGTATTTTGACCGAATTTTTTTATTTATTTAAACAATTTAAGAAAAATAAATGCCCGTCTTTAAGATTCTTTCAGGAATAGACTCACTGTTTTATCGATTCGACTAAAAATGTTTTTCCCGTAACTTCTTGATGTCATATTTTTCAAATTCACGGCAAATGGTAATTATTTGAACAATTTTTATGAACACATAACTATTATATATTACATAATATGACAAGAAGAAGTTACTGGCAAGACATTTTTAGTCGATTACGTAAATAAATTAAGCCTATTAATGGAAAAAGTTGAAAATAGGTATTTGTCATAAGAATTTTTAAAATAATAATTCACATTTGCTGTCAATTGGAAATATATGATGACGAGAAATCATTGGTAAGACATTTTCAGTTGATTATTTAAAAAAAATGAGACCATTCATGATAAAAAAGATCGAAATGTGCATTTATTTATAGAAATTGTATAGAAATAATTAAAAAGTTGGTCAAAATACAAAATATAACAACAAGGTGTGATTGAAAAGACATTTTCAGTTTATGTATGATGTGAAAAAATTGAGCCTACTGATTCAGACATTGTCAAACTGTGTATTTGTTTACAAAGATTGTTTAAATAATAAGAAAAGAGCAACTTTTTTTAACTAATCGTAATCGTACATTATATTCTCTCATATTTTATGCAAAAACTATGAATTTAAACAACTAATCATTGTAAATTATGAAAAAATGATACTTGTTCATTAATTTGTTTATAACATTATGAACAATTTTTTCTTACTCTAACGCATAATATATTATTTCTGATAGTTCTTATACTGGTTTAAGGCCTGTTTAATTGAATTTGAGAAACTTTAGAGCAGTGGCACACTCGAAAAGTTATTTTTTAAAAATTAATTTGTTATTAAATAAAAAATGTTGCTTTGAGGAAAGTCAAAAATTGAGGTGGGTAAACCTCGAAGTACCACTATGCCCAAACAGTGAATGCCCTGTGCCAAAATTAAGGGCTCATTTGAGGCTCATTTAGTGCCCAAAAGCCAAATTTAGGGCTCTTCAATTTTTCAAAAAAATGCATGGTACTGCCAGCTTGACATCAAGCTAGCAGTACCATGATAAAAATATTTGTTGCATAAACTTTTTTCATTCGCAGGAACTTAGAGCTCAATTAGGGCTTTTGCATGGCCTGATAAACAATTGATCAAAAACAACTCTTATCACGGAAAGCTACCCTCAAAAATACACATGCATCTAACATAAAAGTGAGTGCATCAGAATTTAGGGCTATTTTAAGACTTTCGAACACCCCCAAAAATGATTTTTAAAAACTATCCCTTAACATTTAAAAACTTTCGCGAACCCAAAAGTACTGATTAAGTCCAAAAAAAGTTTAGCAAGAGTTGCGAGTATTTTATAGCTAACCGAAAAATCAAACATTATTCCGAAAACCACCTCTAACACTCAAAAAGCATTTTACTAAAAACCACCTCCAACGCTGAGAAAATGCCCCGGCACCAAACTTACACCATGTTACTATTTTATTATACAATGTTTTAGGACTTACTAATAAATTTATTATATAATTTTTTTTTATTTCATGCTAAAATGTTCTTTTATGTTGTAAGAAAAAGTGAAATCTCACCAGAAACATATGGACCAAGTACTTTAAACGTGTTAAAGGCTGTAAAGGCATTAATTATTTAGTTGCCAAGATAAATGTCAGAAGAAGATATGCAATAAATCATAGTTATATTTTTTGAGTGGAATGGTGCATAAAATGCTCCCATTTATTTGAATTAAATATTAAATTAAATATTATATTTTCGATATTTTTCAACATTTGGGATTTTTTTGGGCAAAATTATGTTTTCTTTTATTACTGACAAAAAAATTAATAACTTTTTTTCTGTAACAAAACCAACAAATTTTAAATTGCACATTATCTTCAGAATATTTTGAAGGATAATTCCTTCAATTTTCATCTAAAAATATTCAGAACTTTGTCTGTCGGAGCGAGATGAAGTGAAAATATTTAGTAAATTTTGTTTTCTGAAAAATCCAACTTTTTTTAGAAACTGTAAAAGCTAAAACTTTTTTGCATGAATAAAAATGATGCAGCATGAAATTTCCTTGAAAGTGGTATGCTGATGAATTTAATTTTCGAAAAAGGATTTTCCAGGCATCATGGGCCAACTTGAACAGCCTGAAACGTCCCAGCATGCGAGATTGTTGAATCCGGAGCCTCAATTATAAACTTGTCTCATTTGAAAATAATGCAAGTGGGTCAACTCTTTCTTTGAAGAATAATTAAGATATGGGCGTCCGTAAAATTGGAAGCTCATTTTTTTTGAATAATTAAAAATATTCAGAAATTCCTGGGATTTGAGTATACTTCAAAATTAAATTGATCGTGTTTGGTGAAAAGTTATTAATTTTATTGTAATTAGTGAAGTAGGAATAGACTTTCAAAGATTTTACTTTATCTTTGCAAACATAACTTCAGTTTCAGGTTAGCCCTGAAGAAGTGAATTGCAATGTTCACGAAACGTCGGCAAGATTCGTAGTTTTGCACACGATTGAAACCCGGAATACCTCCTTTCATCATAATGAATCATCGTGAAAGCATCAAATCTATTATTTCAAATCAAAGTTCAATTAGTTTCATTTTATGCGATTATTCTTTATTAATTATATTTTTCTCTTTCTCTAAAAATCTAATTTTTCTGAAATGGAATTAACAGCGTGAAGTTCAGAAATTGTTTAAATTACCTTTGAAAAAACCTGGAAAAGACGTGGCAATTAGAAATCGAAACTTTGAATTATTTTTTTTTATTTGGAAATGTTCCAAAATATTGAAAACTTAAAACTCAACTTTGAATAAAAATAAAATTTAGAATTTAAAGGCTTAAAATTGTGCAATTTCAAAAATTGAAATCATGCTGATCTTGTTTTATATTCTTTTTTTAAATGTTTTATCTTCAATGTAATTTCTTAAAATTGTCCGATTTCCATTTGAAGTATTAAAATATGATTTATTCAAAATTGAAAAATATTTCATTGGATGATTTGAAGAATGAATAATAATTCCAAATGAAGTGTTAAGAATTAAAATATTTGAAATTAAAAAGTTAAAAATTGTGTTGTTTAAAATCAAAGTAGATCAAAATTGAGCTATCTGAAATTGATACCTCAGTAATTGAATGAAAAATTTCTTTAATTTTGAATGGTTACAATTTTAGAGTTCTAAAGTTTCATGTTGAACGCTGAATTTTAAATTATTGCCTCTCATAAGTTTCACTTTTGCAATTAAAATTTTAATGAATGAATCTTGAAAAGTATAATTAACAATTTGAAAATTGTTAAAATATATATATAAAAAAGTTTTAATCTCAATTCTTGGTAATGAAATTTTTTTTCAATTTCAATAAAGTTCGGATTCGTTTCATTCTCAACGTTTCGTGATAGATGTTTTTTTCATTTTTAATGTTTCTCATTTAAAATTACTTCATTTTGAACGTCTTTTTTAGAATAATTTAATATTGAAGGTTTATAATTGAAAATTTTTCCATTTCGAACCGTGAAATTTACGGTGAATTTATTTTTTGATGCGAAAAATTTGTCTAATCAATTGACGGTCCCAACGCAATAAGGGCACATAAAAGTTTTTCACAACACCTCTATTGAAAATCCGATTTCCACTAGAGTACTTGTGAAAAATAATATGTATTACACAGAATGGAACCCAGCGTTTTCATCCCTTGTAATGCAACATACTATTCTCTTGCGAAAACGAAGTCCCCTGAAGGCTTTTGAATACATTTTTAAATTAAAATTTTTAAAGGATGTATCTGAATGTTCAATTTTATTTCGCATCTTCTTTTACTTACAAAAAAAGTTGTAGCTTATTTAGTTTTCAAATTGAAGTAAAAAAGTATAATTGATTTTTCCAAAAATGACAGTTCGTCAATTTTTGAAATTTTTAAATGAAATTCTCAGGAATTGCACTTCAGAGTATGCTTCGATTGATAGAGCGATCAGAATTTGAAAATGTTTGTTTAAAAAATTTTATTCACTTTTTTCTGACGCCGGGACTCTCTCTCGTGGCACGTCACATTTGATATTTTCATCTGAAATTTTCCAAAGAACTTTATCATACCTTTCTCCTTATTTTTGTCGCGAGAAGTTTTTGCCTGATGAAAATACCCGGGCGAAAGTTTCGGATAGAAATTCATTCCAAACCAATCCGAATTATTTCGAAATCTGCATCCGAACCAATCTGAAAAAAGTTATCAATTTCATACGATCTAAATCGGTTAAAAATTAATCCGATATAATTCAAACTTCCAATCCCAATTAATTCGAACCAAATTATCAATCCGAATGAATCCGAACTCGGGTTAACCTAAACCGGTTTTCAATCCAAACGAATTCGACTCAGTCCGATCTCGGACTCTTTCGGGTTGAAAATTGAGTATAATTATATCGATCCGAGCTTGGATGATTCGGATTCATTCGGATTGAAAATTTGGTTCGGATTAGTGCGGTTTGATTCGGATTGAACCGGATTGAGTCGGATTAATTTGTACCCGATTTGGATCGAACGAAATGGAGAACTTTCTTCGGATTGGTTCGGATACAGATTTCGGAATAATTCGGAATGATTCGGAATGAAGTTCTATCCGAAATTTTCTTCAGGGTAAAAAAGCTATAACTTTTTCCCTCAGTAAAAAAAGATGCACAGTAAAATTCAACATTGAGATACATCCTTTCAAAATTAAAATTTGAACATTTTTTTAAAAGCATCATGGGGAATTCGTTTTTGCAAGAGAAAATTTCATGTGCTCTTATTCTGCTGTGCAAACAAGAAAAAACGTATCTGCACTTTGGGTGATTTCGAGCTAGAGCGAAAAATGGTATCTGTATGTAGATAGGATTTTTGCTTTTTCCGTGAACATTTAACCTTATTTTTTAGAAATTAAGTAAATAAGGCAGCATAGCAGTAAAGAAATGCGATTTAATTCAAAAAATAGTATTTAAACAAATTTTTTTAGGTTATGCTGCTGAACTACTTTTTTGAATTACTAGATATCTTGCAATTCACTTTCGTCTCGAACAATCAAAATATGAAAGTTGATGAAATAAGGAACATTTTGGTACTTCTCATGCAGATATGATAAAAATGCAGATACGTCGTTTCTTGATTGAACGGCATTATTGCATCCGAGCCCTCAATTTCAATTTTAAATTATAATTTTTTATGTTATAACAATTTAAAATTTTAGAATTTCAGAAGCTTTGACTTTGAAACATTTACTTTAGTTTTCAGTTTGAAATTATCAAATTAAAAAAATTTTAGTCTGAAATTTTTCAATTTTGAGAGCTTTTCATTAAATATTTTTCAATTTCAAACACTTTGAATTTCAAATTGTTTAATTTTAAATGCGTTTATTAGGAAATGATACAGGTTCAATTTCTTTTTATTCCATTCGAAATCATGTCCTTTTTTCATAATTTTGCCTAATCTTAAATTGTTTGATTTAGAACGTTTTCAATTTAAAATCGTTTTCAGTATGTTTCTTTTTCATCTCAAACGCTTTTAATTCAAAATTATAAATTATTGTTTTCAAATTTTTTTAAACTTCTAATATTAGAAAATTTGTTTAATAATTGATTTTTAAATTGTTCAGGTATATTTTTAATGTTAGGAAATAAACATCCAGGGACGAAAGCGCGCACTTTGCGGGCGTGAATTTACATCAAGGTTTGAATAACTGAAAGATCTTACATATTTTGTTTAATTTTCAGTCTCCCATAGAAGTGTAAACTTGATTTCCGTTAGAATTTGAGTTTTGATTATTTGACTTAAATAATAACTTCAATTTGAATTGCATTGTGTTAAATGTTATGTTAGATACATTATATTTTATTTTACTGTACATATAAGATTATTTTATACACTACCTATTTATAGAATTTGAGATAAGTATTTCAGAATAGGAGAGGTCAGGGTCGAGAGTCATTTAAATCTGAATGGGTAAGTTTATGACTGATGTCTGGAAATCGATAGCCATAATATTTGAAATGTCGAGTCATAAGATTATAAAGAATTCCAAATTTATTTTATCTTTTTTGAATTGTTATTTTACTTATTTTGCTTTTTATGTTTTATCAGTTTGATCAGTTTCCAGGTGTTTGGTAGTCAGACCTGCAGCTGCTTGCAGTAAATACAAAAGGGGCGTCATCATTTTAGGGGTGGCCACCCTTATTTTCTCGATCATCTGGACAAAAGCGTTGATCACGCTGATCTTGCGTCGAGTTGCGAGTTCAGTCTGCCGGAAGCACTCGGACGCGAAGGACGTATTCGTATCACTCAAGATTAACAATTACAGTTCCTCGGAGTGAAAAGTCAACATAATTTTTAAAAGTAAAAACTACTTTCCTTTTGATTCAAATTTAGAGCTAAGTTTCTAAAAACTTGCAGAACTTAAAACTTAAAACTTGCAGAATTTTTTTGTAAATATTCAAAATTAAAAAACCTTTAATTTTAAAGATTTACAATTAAAGATTCATTAATTTGGAATGTGTATATTTTAAAATGATGTAACTTTGAATGCTTTCTTTGGATAAGTTAAATTTTGAAGATTTAAAATTAAAAATTCTTTAATTTTAAATATTTCCGATTGAAAACTCTTCAATGTTTAATGCGTAAAACAGAAAATGATGCAGTTTCTTTTTAATACTTCAGTTTTGAAGATTTAAAATTGAAAATTATTCATTTTTTTAAGCTTTATAATTGAAGATTGATCAATTCGAAATGTTTATAGATTAAAATGATGTAGTTTTGAATGCTTTCTTTGGAATAGTTCAATATTGAAGATGTAAAATAGAAATTTATTCAGTTTAATAGATTTGCGATTTAAAATTATCAAATTTTATGATTTTGAATTGAAGATTCTGTAATTTAGAGTGTTTATAGTTTAAAATAATGTAATTTTGAACCTTTTTTTGGAATACGTAGTTCAATTTTAAATATTTGCAATTGAAGACTCTTCAATATTTAATGTTTAACACAGAAAATGATGCAACTTTGTACGCTTTTTTTTTAACTGTTCAATTTTGAAGACTTAAAATTGAAAACTATTCAATCTTATAGAACTGCAATTGTAAATTCTTCAATTGTGAACAGTAAAAATGACAGCGGTGATCCTTGAATCAGATCAAAATTATTGTTATATCGATCTAACATGATAAGAATTCGATATTTCAATTCAAACTAAAGAATTTCCATTCAATCAAAACAACTTCAAGTGGAAACAGAATTTTAGAAGATATCAAACTGACGTATATTTAAGATCAAAAATAGAATGTCTTTTAATTCTAATTTGAATATTTATAAATTATTTAAAGACAAGGGTGGTAAGACTTTCATATAAAAAATATTTAGTTCTTAAGTGGGCACCCTAGTATCAAAATTTAAGAAATTAAAAAAAAAATAAAAAAAAGACGAGAGAAAAAAAGAAGGAAGGAGAGTTGGAGGTTGCCTTCTTTTTCTTTCCTCTTTTATTTTTATTTTTATTTTTTTTTTAATTTGAGCGAGCACATTTATGAGTGTCTTGTCCGAATTTGATCCTTGGATTCTTGTTTTTTTAACACCCTAGTATTCCTATAACAGAATAGAATAATATACTCAGGTAACATTAATAAATAAAATTGGTATCAGTTAAGATTAACAATTACAGTTCCTCGGAGTAACAAGTCAACAAAATTTTTGAAAGTAAAAACTACTTTCCCCCCTATCCCCCTGAAATTTCAAAAATCCCCTAAAATACCTAAAAACGAGAATTCTGACCCCTTTTTCCATTTTTTTCACAAAATTTCGATTCTTTCTTCAAGAATCATAAACAGAAATTGAAGACATTAGAAAACAAGATGCTTTCAAAGTAATTTTTTTTCAGTGATACCGATTTCAAGTATTTCCTAAACGATTTATTTGCTAATTTTGTTGATTTGAAGAAAATCGACCGCGAAGAAATGGCTGATGATTTCATCTAGAAACTAAACCCAAAAAATAAATCAATTCTATAGTGTTGGAAATCAGAAACATCTTATTCTCTCAAAAACTGACTTCTTGAAATCGGAATATTTTGAAAATGTTTCTCTCCAAGAAACATTAAGAAAATCGTAAACATTAGGTAAACATTAGTTAGCAAACTTCATATTTGAAAAAATTTTTATCTTCATAATTTTGTTAAATTTCTGTTTTTTTAACACTCTTATCTTTTTTTAGTTGACATTTGAAATCTTTAAAATCTTTATGAAATCTTTTCGAAGTGTTTGTGAAATCTTTGAAATCTTTGTGAAATCTGTGAAATATTTGTGAAATCATTGAAATCTTTTTAAAAATTTGGAAATCTTTCAAATCGTTGTGAAATCTTTAAATCTTTAAAATCGTTGTGTAATTGTTTGAAATCCTTCTGGAATCTTTGTCAAATCTTTAAATCTTTGAAATGTTTTGAAATCTTAGAAATCTTTTGAAATATTTGTGAAATCTTTGAAATAATGAAATCTGGTAGTTTTCTAAAGTCGAGCGTTCAATTTTTCAATTTTTGATCTTCTTGAGTTTTTTCTGATTTATTTTTATCAGTAGAAAGTGCGAATGGTGTTAAACAAATTTTTCAATTACTTTAATTATTATTTTATTTTGGAATTTTTGGTGATCGAATTGGCTTTAGGGTCCAATAATTGAATACAATTTAAATTGCTTCAGA
>JAUMHM010085358.1:0-11672 GCA_032362435.1 Melikaiella ostensackeni | reverse complement strand
TATTTATTTGTATATATTATACGGCGAGCGCAGAAAATCGTGCGCGAATATTATGATGAGAATGTATTCCTTAAGGCTGATAGAGCCTTAAGTAAATAAATTTCCTTTTTCATTTGAAATCAGAAACAAATTTAGTAATTTGTACATAAAATACATATAACACCGATATATTGATCTATTTCAAATTCTACCCAGGTTATGAGGGACCCAAAATGAATTTTTTTAGTGCTAGGCCGTTTTTGATTCCCAATTTTTTTTACCCATCCTAGCCTTTAGTCTTATTTTTTCTGTGAATTTTGGTGACACAATTCGAAAATATTCCATATCAATCTGAGAAAATATTCTCACATCAAGGCCAACATACACTGAGATAAATGGATCATATACCGTTTATGATCTTGGATGTTAAAATATGAGACTGCGATCTAAAGACATTAAAATTAAATATCTAGATTTCGCGTACAATCTGGATTTCAATGTTTTAAATCCTGGTTAACGAAGCTCAACATCTAGATTTTACAGCTTAATATCTACAATACATATATACATTTTATATTATTTTTATACTTTATTTATTACTCAAAAGAAAAAAATTCGACGCAGTGTATGTGATAATAATCAGTAGATAAAAAATTTACAGAATCTTCAGAATTATTAAGATTTAGAACTTGTACACTGATATATGATACTACATAGCAGTATCATATATATCATATCACATACTGATTATATTATTATATATGCTACGACAGGTATGCAAGATAATGACCAGTAAAACACTCAATAAACAACTCATTTCTACAGTTCTCAACGAAATATTTTTTAATTTTGTTAGAACAAGAAATTTTGGATTAAAAAACTACTATTAGTGCACAGTGGAACAGACGATCGGAAAAACTGGCCAAAAGTCGAGAATTTAAAAAAATAATTCCAGCATGTTTTTGGTTTTTGTTTAATTTTAAAAATTTTCAACCATTTTTTACTATTTTAATAATCTAATATTTTACGAACTAGCGAATATTTCGACAGTTAATATAAATTTTGTATTTTTAAAGTATTCACTAACATGTATTCGAAGAAAAAAAAAGAATTGAACTCATCCTTCATTCTTATTTTGTTGTAAGAATATAAATTGTAAAGTCACATTTTTGGAGAAATTTTTTTTTAATTTAACGATGTAAAAAATATGATAATAGGCGGATGCATGAGTGCTGGCTGTCAGGAGTTCACCGAGAGATGCAAGCATGGAAAAACTGCGAGAATTCCACAAATTATCCTATCATCATTTTCTAGGAGTTTTCAGAGTTACAGATGCCAAATATTACATGAGAAAGTTGAAATTAAAAGTGGTCGATCTAAAATGGCGACCAAAATTAGTGAAAAAAATTTTACACAAATCTAATACCTTCTCTGATGAGAATGTAAAAATTATCCGATTTGTATAAAACTCATTATCCAGGGGTTTTCCGAGTCATAGATTCAAAATTTTGGGTCAAAAAGTAAGAATTCAAAATTACGGACTTAATATGTCGACCAAAATTTATAAAAAATCATCTGATTTTCAGAAAGCTCATTTTGTAGGGGGTTTTGATGTCACAAATTACAAATTTTGGGTCAAAAAGTTAAAATTCAAAATAGCGGATCCAATACGGTGACCAAAATTTAGACAAAAATTGTCTTATAAAACACATTTTCTAAGCAATATATTAATTAATATTGAGTGAAGTTTTTTGCAAGGGAAATATTTGGAAACAAAAAAAATCCTGTTCACTTATCAATCAAGAGAAGGTAGCAGTTTTAATGAAAATATTTTTTGTGCCAACTGGCAATTTCTCTGAGTGAAATGATTGCTATATACTGTGACTTGAAAGTTATTTTGAAATTTTACTTTTTAATACCAAATTTATAATCCATGACTCGAAAGACCCCTAGAAAATAAGTTTTATATAAATCGTGTAGTTTTTCATAAATTCTAGTATTTGTTGAAAGTCATAATTTTCTGCAAAAATTATATTAATTATTATATTTTTGGCTATTTTATATTGTATAAATTTTGCTTAAACATTTTAAAAAATAATTTCGAAATTTCAACTTAATTTCAGAACACAGCACATAGGAACATAAGCTGTTGATTTATTTTTTCTCTCCATAATTGCTTTTAAATATTTAAAATAATCGTGGAATTTCATTATGCGTTCTTGTGATAATGTTATATCAGGTTTATTCGGATGACGGTTGAACTTATTTTTAATTTCGTTCTTTTTTTATGAACCCAATTTGGATATTGTAAATTTTAATGGTTCTCAACTCTTTCAGGATTTCGCAAGTTATAAATGTAATATTCTGAATTCAGGGATCTTCTGCCTCTCACTCTATAAATTCCATAAATAAAGAATCTTTGTATATATAGCAGTGAATATAATCGAAAAATATTCAAGAAGTACCAGACCCCGTTCATAAGGTTCTTCAGAACTCAGTTTTCAATTCTGTATCGAGAGAAAATGAAAATCTTCATTGGCATTTCACTTCTTGCATTCGTCGTTTGCCTTAATTTGAAGTGTAAGTGAACAATACAATATAATATTAAAATATTAATTTTAAGTAAATTTCAAGCCTGTGGAAGTAGCTTTATTTATTTCTATAATCCTTTACATTAACGAAATATTGTTAGGACTATCTAATGAACGAATATTTTTGACATCTATATTGAAAATTGTGCATGAATTTCTGGATCTGCTGAAAAAACTGGTTTGCGGTAGTTTTGGAAAATATTGAATACCCTATAACTTTTGAATTTTGGTCTAATCGAAAAATTTTATCGAGATAATTTCTAAAAATACCTTATATCAACCCAAAATTTTGACTGGAACTTCCTAATCTGTTAGAAAAATGCTTTTCGCTGTTTCTTGAAAGTTCAGAAAATTTGGAAAATCCTATAACTTTTTGAATTGAGAAATGGATGATTAGAATGAAAATCAATTCTTTTTTTCATCCACTAGAACCTTTAAAAATTTTCAGGAATTACTTTAAAAAATGTTGGTTTGAGTTTTAAAAATGTTATTAATCATTGAATTTTCGTTGGATTAATCTAGTTGACAAACTTGACTCTCATTTTCGTAACCTAAAAAAGTTTATCAAAGGATGATTCGATTTGTCAAGTCTTTCGAAAGTTAGACAGGCAGAGAGACATCGACAAAATTTTATGATTCTCGGACTCTGTGAGTGTTGAAACTCAAAGATCTGTTAATAAATGGAGATTGAGAGTTTAAACGATTCCATTACCCTCTCATTAGTCCAGTCAAATTATACGAAAAAAGTCGAAGCACTAGAGCTCAAAGATACAAGAAATTTTTTCTTTAAAACGTTGAAATAGACGTACTATTGAAGCTCAAAATCCCTTGAGAAATTTAGAGGCGAGCCACTCTTGTTATTAACAAATTTCATGTAAGAGATAACGTAAATATATATGCAGGATAATTTTTAGTAGTACAAATAAGCTTTCAAATCAACCCACATCCAACATTTTATGACCAATAGTTTATAAAATATGAATTTGTTAATTAAGCGGGCGCCTCTGCTGAGTAACGGACATATGCAATGAATTTTCATTATTATAAAAAATATATATCCACCTCCTTTTTATACATCCGTAAGGTGGAAGGTCTGCTGAGTATAAAAGGATTTTATTTGGTATCGAAAATCCGAAATTGGCAGGGTGGGCTGTTGAGTTAATTTTTATATGTTGAACAATTATATTTTCAAAAGTTACACTTTTAGTGAAGTCTCATTCAGCGAATCTGTTAAGGAATAGTGCTTTTTCAAGAAAAATGTGTTTGTCGCATTTAACCATTTTTTTCAATCTTCAGCAACAAACTGTTATAAACAATAATTTTTTTCCATACTTATACTTGTCCAAAGAATCTGAAAAAAAGATAGAGAATAACCGAGGGCCAACAAGGATGTCGATTATTTTTTCACAAATTTTCTATCTGCGATAGTTTTGTTGAGAGAAATTTTTGTTTAAGCATTTATCATAATCAATATAACATAATTGAAAATAAAAATGCGTTAATCAACAGGTGAAAAATTAAAGGCTAAAATATCAGTTACAAAACGTGACCAAATACAATAAAAAATCTTTATTGGCTTGCAATTTAGCTTGATTTGCTCAACCGAAAGATCTTCATAGCGAGATAAATTTGCAACTGATATATCAGACTTGACTTTTGTCGAATTGAAAATTAAAAAAAAATTTAATAATGATAAATACACTAATCTTATTTTGTTAAGATATAGATATTTAAAATTAATTTAAAACAATCAGTTGCTAAAAAAACGAATAAAATTTTCATTAATCATGAGCTTAACATTATGTTCCTAATTTGCCAATTTCTATCAATATTTTGTGCTATTATGAAATAATGTTCATGAAAATTGTTTGAACAATATTTTTTTACAATTAAACTGTTGCAAATAGAAAATTAGTGAACAAATAATCGACATCCTTGTTGACATTCGGTTATTCTCTACCTTCTTCACATTTTTAGGACAAGTTTAAGTATGGAAAAAAATATTGTTTATAACAAATCGTTGCTAATATTGAATTTTTCTCAAAAGATTCACCGACTGAGAACTCACTAAAATTGTAACTTTTTCAAATATTATTGTTTAACAAAAAAAAATCCACTCACCCTCCCACCCAGCCAATTTCTGATTTTTAATACCAAGAAAAAAATGCTTTCATACTTAGCAGACCTTCCACTTTATGGATCTATAAAGAGAAAGTGGATATATTTCCTTCCATCGCAGTGAAAATTCATTAAATACGCCGCTTAATCATCGAAGACGCTTCCTTAATTAACAAATTCATATTTCATAAACTATTGATCCTAGAAGCTTCGATAAGAGCCCATTTTAAAGCTTATTATATTTTCTCAAATTCATCTTGTATACATATAGTATTTCTGCTATCTCTTACCCGAAACGAACAATCCACTCGAACGTGTCAAAATTTTCTTGCAATTTTCAGTTATTTGTTAATAACGAGAGTGGCTCTACTTGAATTTGCTCGAGGATTTCCGAGCTTCAATTGTAGATCTATGTGAACGTTTTAAGCAAAAAAAATTGCTGGTATCTCCGAGTTCCACAACGAGAATGTAAAAATCAGTCTTATCTTCTCATCTACCTTATCTTCTTACGAAATTAGGTGCAGAGTCCGTAGAGAATGAAAGAACTAATAATAATCATTACCGACGACCCGAACCACCTTTTCGTCCACCGCAAAATCTTCCTCGTCCACCACCTGTAATTGGACAACCCCTTAGGCCTATGGGGCCACCAGCACGACCACCACCTCATAATGGACGAAACACTTGGGCGGGTAGGATTAATGGTGAAAACTCACGTAGAGAAGAATATCAAGAAAGATCCTATAGGCCGCCATCACCTCAAGCTCGCCAACTCTAATGGAAGGCCAATATTAAAATGAAAATTACGTATTTGTATTTTTCGTATTTTCATTAAATTCAGCCTTTCGGCTTAGAATCGATTACATATTCACTATAATTTTTTCTTCATTATTACATTTTCCTTAACCTAGTTTGCATTCCAATTTTCTTTATATTCTAACCAGTTTTTCCACCTTTTTACGTTCTTAGATTCTAAATTTCCTTCCCATCCACACTCTACTCTCTAATCATCTCGGAATCTGTATACCTGACCTTCTCTCGCTCCTTACATAGTTTTACCTTTGCTTATCCTTCAGTCCTCAAACTTCTATTATCCTTTTCATATATCCGAAAAAGGGTACTGATTACGCGAATCCGTGCCCTTCCTCATTTTGCCTCTGCATGCCTCACAGTTTCGTATTTTGTACCTCCGCTCTCCACTTTTGTGGGAGTACCCTATGCCTTCTTAACCTCTTTCCCCACATTCACATGCATCAATCTTCCGATTGTCATTACTTTCTCATTCACTTCCACACGGCCACTCATCCAGTGTTCAAGTCTTACCTCTTCTCTGTTACACAACTTACAGAATCTCTTCTCCCCACCCAAACAGTATCTATTCCATCCCTCCATATTCCCCCATCTAGCCCTCGATATTACCTTCTGATTTCTCTTTTTACTTGTTTTCCTTAAATATTTTGCTCTCCCTTCCACTCATTAAACATTATACTTTGATTGCATTATCGCGTTAAATCTCTCCTGTACCTTCGTTTCCTTGTCTCCCTCTTTCAGAACTATCCGCATTTTTACCCATCTCATGCCTTCTCTTAGCTTCCAAACCTGCAAGCCCATCCTTTCTGAAGTATCTCTTCCCTTCTATACCCTTTTGCACTTTTCCCTTGTCATTTTCCTTCTCTATCGCACTATCTCCCACCAGTACTCAACTCTCACTTTCCCTCGCTTTTTCTTCAAATTCACGTACCCTGTCTCTTGCGCTTGCCCTCATTTTGAATCTATCTACTTTTTCTCGGTCTAAGTATCCTGGCGTGCATTTTCCTAACTCTATGATCCACCTCAGATTTTCAGAAACAAAAAACAAGGTGAGAGTAGGCATGAAGGAGACATAAACGTTTTTGACATACAGAGGACTGAGGCAAGGCTGTTCGCTAAGCCCGATACTATTCGCAATGTTAATTTCAGATATGGAGAAGGAGTTACAGAAGGGAATAGAAGGGGGAGCGAGAGTTAGAGGAAAGGCCTCCAGAATGCTAGCATATGCCGAAGATATTGTGATATTAGCGAAAAAAGAAGAAGCTCTAAAGGGAATGATGAAAGGGCTAGAAAGGTACTTAGAGGGCAAGAAGCTAATTCTAAATGTGGAAAAATCTAAGACTCTAAGATTCAGAACAGGGGGCGTGAAGGATGGAGAACGTGCATGATAATAAAAAGGTGAAAAAGTAGAAGAAGTGAAGGAATTCGTATACCTGGGCCTTCTTTTGAAGAAAAATGGAAGTAAAGGCGCGCATGTAAGGGAGAGAATGAAGAAAGCTTTTGTAGTCATGGAAGAAGTTTGGGGCATTTGCGAAAAAAGGTTGAACAATGATTTCAGAAGAAGATTGATGGAAATTATACAATATTGCCGAATAAAAACATTATTTCTTAAAACATTCCTCATTTGCAGAGCTTTCAAATTTTCTTGACTTTCAAATTTTGTTCACATTTTTGGAAGACAAAAAAGTTTTCCCCATTTTTTGCAAATTGTAAGCAACCATTTTCTACGAGGTGATCCCTATTTAATTCACCCCTGTTTTCGAGAAAAAAAATTCAACGCTTGTGTGAATACGAAAAGAGTTTTTTTGGGTATTCGAAAACTTTCCAATGAGAAAAATGTACCAGGACAAAAATCGTCATGACCAGTGATGATTCCGCACCTCCAAGAGCACCGATGACAAGGACAGTTATTTTAGCCAAATATTCTTTGTACACTCCCTGCAGCTCCCGTATAAGGTCTCGATACCTTTCCCCCTTTGCCTTCTCCTTGACTGTGATGTTAGCGTCGGTCGGAGCCGAGAATTCGATCACAAACATCGTTCGTTTCTCTTTGTCAAGGAGTACAATGTCAGGCCTCGAGCGTAGAACTTTTAGCCTGAAGTCGAAATTCCAATAAATTTCGCACAACTCGTTCTCGATAATTGACTCCCCCTTTCTGGGAGCGTTCGGCAGGGCAGGGTCACGGTGAACACCATAAGAGCGACAAGGATGGTGATAAAGCATTTTTAGGGCCGCATTGTGCCTGTGGAGATACTATACGTTGTTTCCGCGTGAGTGGGACATTTGGATATTATTCACCGTAGGTGCTCAGAATGTGCATGACATGCTCTGCACCTGTCGCTGGGAACTCCTTCACATAAGATGCAGCTACGGTATACCAAGGTGGAAAAGCCACCGTCCCAACACGCTTAAATAAAACCCTCTGTACCTGAAATAATTCCGGATGACTCAAGGAAAGCAAGCGTTAACTTACCAAGCTTCTGCGAAAAGCGACGCTTAGTTTTCGTTTGGCATACGTTAAAAGTGAGCATATTAGCGTATCCTTTCGAAAAAATGGAGTAAGAAGAGTTCCCTGCAGTGACGAAAAATTTTTATTAAAAAAATTGGACGGCTGCGCAAATCAAAGCCGAGTTAGACGAAGTTCACAGGGAGTCTGCTCTTTCGTTGAAGCCCACTTTTTTTTAAATAAACGAACTTAAACGTGGCTGAACCACAATACATTTATGTGAGAGTTTCCGTGCATTTTCTTGGCGTAGAGCTATTCGAGGAAGTTGTTCACCTCTGCTTTCTTTACTCAAGCTTTTAGAAGTGAGGCATCTACATGAAGTGATATACTTTCCTCACTTCTGATGTTAAGATCCAGGCCAAGGGTCTCGGCCGCCTGCTAACGCTAGCAAGTCATCTTCGTTTCAAATGAATCTAGACACACTTGTCCAATACAAAGTTCATATCCATTTCTCGTGTGTACCCCTCGACGATCCTCAGAGCACCCTTGAGATGCTGTGTTCCAGAAGCATAATTTTTCAAGCAATCCATATAAAATATATGAGTGTGATGATATAAAAGTGTGATGCAAAAGAGAAGAGGGCTCATGGTGTCACCCTAAAAGACGTCCTTCTAGAAGGTGAGGCTCTTAGTTGTCACACGATGTTTTCCAGATGAGGTAGTGAATCTGGTTTTCCAAAGGGGCATCAATCTCTCTATGCATTTCACTATATGTGGACAAACCTTCAACGTTTCCAACAGACATATGATAAGTCTATGAGAGGTTGAATTGAGAGCTTTGTGGTAATCAATCCAGACCATTGACAGATCGCGATTGTAGGCTGCAGCGTCTTTGCAGACGCTTTTGTTAATTTGCAGGTTTTCCCGACAGCCTGCCACGCCTCTTTTCGATCAACGTTGTTCGTAGATTTCTCTCCATACAGGTCCAATTGTCCGAACAATTATGTTGTTCAGGATAGCTGCGAAGATCTTATACAGCGTGTTAAGACAAGTTATTGGCATGTAGTTCCTTGGGTTGGACAAGTCGCCTTCCTTCGGTAGGAGTAAAGTGCGTCCTAACACCAGCCACTGCGAAATGGGCGTCTCCGACTTCAAATATGAGGTGAAGATCTGGACCAGATACTGGTGTGTAGAAGTAAACTTCTTCCACCAGAAGTTCTTGATACCATCCGATCCGGCAGCGGAGAAGTTCTTCATGCCCCTCAGTGCTTCTTTCACCTCTTTGGCAGTGATTAGTGGATATTGTTCGTTGGACATTATGAGGTTGCTGCACAACTTCTTGAAACGCATGATTTTCTCAGTGCATTCATGTAATGGGTGTTGAACTTCGTAAATCTCGCTCCAAAAAGTTTCTTCTTTCGCGGACGTAGGCGGATTATTGACAGAAACAGGGTGATCGCTAAAGAGACGCAATGGGTCAGCGAGAAACTGTTAATTCTCCCTGACCCATCCCTCCCATTACTGTATTCTCCTCCTGGCGTCAGATAACACCAGTATTTTGTCAACAATGTGCTGTTTGACATTCAGCAGCTTTGACTTGTTCGATGTGTGATGGTGGACCCTCAGTTCGTGAGCGAACTTTTGGACCCTTACCGTAAAGGGCTCACCAGATGTTATGAAGTCAATCAGACATTGAATATGGGAAGCTTTCTGTGTAGCCGAGCGAATTTTCTTGTTCAGTAGATGCTGGCGCCTTTTATTCTTTTGATCTATCGTCGCCCTTACCTTTCGATTCGAATTGGCCAAAGCTCTCGCCGCATCATAAACTGCACAAGTGATGGTCCAGAGGTCAGACTCCTCCCAGAGATCCTCCCGAAGGGCGTCATCTATTTCAGCCAGATCTTGGGGCTCAGGAGGAACCTGGATGTTAATGTTTTTCCTCGTCCAGAAATCGCCATCATCTCTCGGGGGATGCCTGATTTCCGCAGTTGGTCTTAATGTCGCTTCCACTTCTTCGTCTGCGGCTAATTCCTGCAGCAGTTGGGGAAGCGTTCCGCGTATATATCCTGTTAGCAAGAGGTTGTCGGTGCGGTTTCGCAACCTCTGTTGCGAAACGTGCGAAAGCTCTGGGTGGTCGGCACTGTTTGTCGACCCATTGTCGGATGCTCTGCGCGTTCGATCATTTTGAGCCGCATCCACAACTGGGTTTGTTGCTATCATATTTGTTCCCACGAGAAGCTAGGTTAAGGGTTTGTCCACCCTTGCAGAGCCCCGCATGCAAGGGTATGGCTGATACTCCAGGAAGTCGCACGGTATCCCAGAGACACCGTTAGAGACACAACACTTGTGCCATTCAGCTTTCGGCATGGTTGTTCACGCCTTAGGTTGGGGGGTTCCTCCGGAACCATCCCTGGACAATTGTCTGCGACTGCTTATTAACTTTTGCAACCGTATTCCAGCAGAAACCCTCGGCACATGGACCGTCCATCCGCAACCTGAGGACGCGTCCGGTGGCCCTATCATAGGCCCTCCGATTCGATTCCAAAGGAACCGAACCAAAACCAGCTTTATATATATTTATATATTTATATAGCCATTCAAGAACTGAAGTGTGAGTGTTCAAAACTCATAAACTTATAGAAAAATTTGGTTTAATCCTCCATCGCATTTTTCCTCCACAATGCTGAACGAGAAATTAAAATTCTGCTTTAAATAAACCCATGGTGAAAACATTTAGTCCATTCGTGGCACAAATCACGTCATAACGTCAAAAATTATCTAAAGTGAATTTTCTCATCATCACAAAATTTTTAGTAAAAATACTAATTATACAAATTTAAATCTTATACTTATTATCATGGAGGAATAATGTTATTTTGATTATAATGAAATAATTATTATAATTCATGAAATAAGTATAAGTTTCAATCTCCTTCATTTACTGTAAATTTAAGATATCTTCATATCTTCACTGAAAATGAAAAAATTTGCATTTCACACAGCGTATATTTTTTCATATCAGAGAAATAAAATCTTCAAAGAAATGAAATGTTTAAATTGTTTCTCGATCCAATAGAATCTTTTTCCGTGGTGATTCACCACCGAATACTAGGATTCGAAATCTCGCGTATGATCGTTTCTTTTATGAGCTGCTTATCTATTACAAAAGATTGAAATGAAATCGACTCTTGCTCAGAAAGAAATTTATGCGACGCGGAAAAAAAAGTAAACTCGAGTTATACTCTTGAAGATTGCTTCTGTTAGATTGAAAATTTTCTTTACGGGCAAATGAAAGCTTATTTTTTCAGGATTCTATTTTTTAAATCAGGCTGACTATTTTCAAAAAGTAATCCAAACCGTATGCACAATTTCAAATTAAACTGTTTCACATAAAATTTTCATAACTAAAAACTTTTTTATGTCATTTTAGAAAGTAAAATGTAATAATTTAAAATTACAATCTCCATGAGGATAAATAGAGTGGGCCCCCGCAAGGAACCCGCATGGATTACCTCAGACCATGAAGGACCCACGAGGGTAATCCAAGCTTGGTTTCCCATGGAAACGACATGCTGATCCATAAGGATCCAACACGGGCTTCCCTCATGGTTTTCCTTGTGGTTGACGTCGAGGGACCCACGGGGGCTCCTCTCACTTGACCCATTGATAAATTTTTAACTTTCAAAAAGACCCTTATTAGTTCTCCTCATCATTGTTAAGCATATATAT
>JAUMHM010085357.1:0-11672 GCA_032362435.1 Melikaiella ostensackeni | reverse complement strand
AAATTACCATAATTATAGTGAGCAAACTAAATATTTCAGAAAAAAAGTCTAAATTCAAAGAATTTCAAGTTATAATAGTGCTGACTTTAAAAAAATTCGTATTAAAACGCTGATTAAAATGTTAAACATACATGCCTTCCTGAGATCTCTTGAAATTTTTTGAAATCTTTGAAATGTTTTGAAGCCACTTGAAATCTTTGGAGTCTTTTGGCATTTTCATTATTTTAAAATATAATCCTAATTATTGACGAGTTAAAACAATTTATTCTCGGGTCCATTCAATTATGAATTGAATATGAATTTGTTAAGTGTATTGACGAATCCTTTCTTACAAACTAAAACTGCAAATTACCATAATTATAGTGAGCAAACTAAATATTTCAGAAAAAAAGTCTAAATTCAAAGAATTTCAAGTTATAATACAGGGTGTCCAGTGGGGCGTGCCAATAATACAAAATTTTTAAAAATATAAAATGTCTAGTGCTGAAAAAAATCCTAAGTGTTATTACAAATAAAAAACTCTGATGAGTTTTTGAAATAAAAAATGATCCTACGGTTCCACAATGAGCTTGACAACTTTCATTTTTGAGAATTAAAAAAAATGTCCCTATGGTTACCAAAACTTATGATAATTTTTTTATTTAAAGTTTTTGGTATTAAATGCTAATAAAGAATTAAAATTGAAAAAATATAACTTATGTTTCAGTTAGAATTTTTTGAAAATGAGCAAAAGTGAAATTTTTTAAGATTTGGGTAATTTTTATTAAAATTCAAAAGAAAATGTATTTTGTAGGATATGCCTTTAATTCGAACTGAAGAAGCGAGCTTAAATTTCCTTAAACTTAAAAAAAAAATTTCTTAGATATAACAGCAATTTCAAAAAGTCATAAACCACCAAATTCAAAAATTTTTAACAAATGTAACGCCTGCAAAGAATTTTTCCGTTATCTAAGGAAATTATGCCTTATTTTTCCAGGTTTAGAGATTTCAAATGCCTCGGAATTTTTGAATGGCACAAAAAAACCGCAAAAATGTTGAGGAGTTGAAAAAATAAAAAACAGAGAAATTCAAAATTGAGCATTTTCAAATTCTGCTATTTATGTCTTTGCGCTCGATTTTCTGCTATGCCTTCTACCAAAAAATGTTTGAAAGAAAGCTTATGGGTCTTCGTGAAAGCAACAATTTTGATATCTCAACTTTTTTCGTATCTCGCATTATTTGGCTCAAAATTTGAATTTTCGATTTTTTAAGAAAATACGAAAAGTTGTTATGCCAATCTTGAAGGGCTTCCAAACAGCAACGTTTTTCTCTTCTTGACTTTTTTTCATATCGTGCATCGTTTGGCTTAAAATTTGTATTTTCGTTTCATTTTCATTTCATTTTTGGAATTTTGAAAATGCTATAACTCTCATAATTTTTTTTTTATTAAAAAAAGTCAATAGGATGAATTGTTCGATTTCCTGAGTACTACAAATAGTCTTACATACAATTTTACAATCTTGAAAAAAATGGTCTCAAAAATTTTGAAAATGCTCTAACTTTTCGAATTTTGATCCAAAATGGCGGGCTAACGAAATTAACCTTCAGTTTTCGACACTTAAAGAGTGTACCAAAGACCAATCCAATAGATCCATTTTTTCGAAAGTTATCGTGCTCACAGATAGTCAGACATACAGACATGCACATTCGTAAAAACCTGTTTTTCGGGTTCAGGGGGTTTCAAAACGTGGACATTTGAGAAAACTGGAGGGGGGGGGTCAAATTTTGCACAAATCTAATACCTTCTCTGATGAGAATGTAGAAAGTAGCAGTTCCGACGGACTAGACTAGTCAATTCCTATGGATTTCGAGCCGCTAAATCCGAATTTGCGATCGGAACTCCACCAACAGGTCTTGTTTTTTTCTAACCTCAAAAAACATATGTTTTCGACATTTTTCATAATTAAATTCTTTCTGAAACTTCAACAATCATATTTTTTTTGTTAATTTTTCGTGATATAAAACATGAAATAAAAATACAGGTATGACATGAAAAATATCGAAAAAATATGTTTTTTGAGGTTAGAAGAAAAACGAGACCTGAAGGTGAAATTCCGACCAGGGATTCGGATTCAGCGGCTTGAAATCCATAGAAATTGACTAGTCTAATCCGTCGGCACTCTCACTTTTTTGTAGGGCTGCGTAATTAAATGCACTATGTGGATTATGCTGGTCCTTAAAAATGAAAAGTACATTTTTACATAACGGCACCCTTTTAATCTTTTCGTCTTAATCACAGAAACTCACTGGAATTTTTCCAGATTAAAAAAAAAGTTTTAGTGGTGCCGGGAAGCTTTTGAAACATTCCTAATTTTTGAAATTTATTCTATAGGAGCAAAAATGGTATAAGCATACAAAATTGAAAATGATGACAAAAATTCCTGCTGAATGCAGAAGTTCTTTTTTAATGAAGTAAAAATGACATTTTTTAATTCGGCTAGATTAAAATTGATTTTTGAAAAGATGAAATTTTTTTCACCCCAAACCTTTTTTCTTTCAATTAGTATAGCAAACTACGATTTTACTTTTTCGTCAACAAAATTTTTGTGCTTGATAATAGCAGTTTGAAAATCACTCTATCCGCAACCCGAAGACGCGCCTGGTAGCCTAGTGAAGGGCGCCGGGTCTACTGTAGTAGTAGTAGTAGTAGTAGTAGTAGCACTGGCAATTCTCAAGAGGATTAAGAAAGAAAATGATTTACGTGTGTTAAAATTAAAATCCATAGTAAATTTTTGTTTTAAAATTAAACTAGATGAACAATCACATGATAAACGCAGTTGAATTTTTTCATATTTAACGTCAATTGTATCACTATCAATAAAAAATCCTGCTTTATAATGTAGTTAATTATCCCAATTACAAAACATGGATCCTGAAGGTTTTTCAAATTTCAATTTGATTTAAAACCATTTGTTTCGTTCCTGATTTATAGATCGCCTAAATATATGTAACCCAGTATACTTTTTCACATGATAGAACTTCATATGCTTGTCTACACGGTCTTAGCGTCTCTTGTAGAAATAAAGTGCCCGGTTTTGTGAGAATGAGTAGTGGCAGCTTTAAAACTTTTTTATTCAAGTTTTTTCACTCTTCTTTCGCGATTTTTTAATTACTGCTAATTTTATATCCTTTTTCTTGAGCACCGTAAGATTTTTTCTACTAGAATTTTCCCATCCGGCGTTACAAGTGCTAATTTTGAAACTTTTCAAAATCTTAGAATTAGTCTGTAAATATAACAAAAAATCATAAAAATAATTTGAAGCAATAAACTTAAATAAAAAAATCGAAAATATAACCAGCAAAAACCAAATACAATTTAAAAACATCATCAACAAAGATTTTTTAGTACCGCTTCTCATTTTCAGAATTTCTTTGTTTCCATTATAATCGACATCCACCTGCTTATCTCCAAAAGATTATATCAACTCTCTGAGTTTCAGTTCGAAGAGTCAGAAACAAAGCCTTATTGGAAAATTCTTTTTCTTTTTGAAGATCTCATAAATTTTCATCAATTATATTTTTGATGTCCAATTTCATCTTGTGTTTATTTGAAACACCGTATACCGCGTTGGTTGCGCCGCTCTTGTAGAAGCTCATTTCACCAAAACGCAAAGTTTCCCTATTTTGGCCAAGACAGGCTTTTGAAAGCCAAGAACTCCGAATTTTTCAAGACTATTTGAAGAAATCGATAATGTCGGAATTTGCCAAAAATCCATTTACATTTTCATTTGACGAATTGGAGGCTAAATTTTAACAACATTACCCACAATATAAAAAAAATGTATCTCATCGATTTGCTGTGAACACTGGAACTTCCTTGAAGTACAGAAGTGAAAATGTTTTCATTGGTCCTATTTTTCTCAAATGATAGTTAAAATTAAAAAGAATAATCAGTGCGAAATGTCGAAACTCTATTTAATTCAAATAAAACTCAAATAACATAGCGGCAATTGTGATTAAAAAAATATCTTAGAGCCAGAATATCTTAGAGACCTAAGGCTTTAATTTTAAAATTTTCATTCTCAAGTCCTTCATTTTAACTTTTCTTATTTACAAATTAAAAAAAAAATATTCTTAATACCTAGATAATTTCAGTTTGGAGACGTTCGAAAACGAACAGTTTCGACTTCAATATTACACAATTCACAATTTATACGTTTCAAATTCAACAATTTTTAATTAATTATTCGTCAATGTAAGTTCTCAAACAAGAACTATTTTCAATTAAAGATTTTAGAAATATGACTATATTCCAGACTCAAAGAATGAACCATTGATTTGATATTCTATGAGTTTAGAAATTGTTGTTTGTTGAAGACAGCGGTCTATTAAGCATGCGTTATCTCCCACGGATCAGCAAATAAAAAGCTGTAAAAATTTATCAAAACGGTTATGATTTCCAAAAACGTGAAGAGAATTGGCATCCACGGCGATCGAATACTCGTCAAGCTTTTTTGGATATTTTTGAACTCCTCACCCTCATATGACGCACTGTAGTTTTTTGTTGGACCCCCACCACTCCTAGATGCCATGTAACTTTTGTCACTAAAGTTAATTCCTTGAATGAGAGAGAACTCTTTTTGAACATCAGATTACTTTTTGATTTTCTAAATGAATAATTATTTCATCCATATATAAATTAATGACATGAAATATGCGAGCATATGTTTTTTGTTTTGTTATGGATGAATCGCGGAATTATTGATATTTTAAAATTTTCTGTCAACGTCTCAACATGAAAAGAAATGTAAAAATTTTTAAAAAAATCATTAATAGTAAAACATGAAATTAATTATGATGTATGTATTAAGAAAAACTAATGAATCATGCACGATTATCCCATTCATAATTATGTTTTCGATATCCTTTTTTGATTATAAACAATTTTTTAATTTGTGTGACTTTTTCATTCTATGCACAGACTTTGGCTGCATTTTTGAAAAATGGAATTTTCGCATTCTTCTCGGAAACAACGAGATGTACAAAAAAGCGTTGAGATAAAAGTTTGCGCATTAAGAAAATTTTTACAAAAAATGACTACTGCTGTCTTGTGATATCTTGCATCGTTTGAGAGAAAATAAAAAAATTACCAAAAAATTTCCCGGCCTCAAAAATGGTTAAGCCCCCATAAAAGTGATGGGATGCTTTCCTTATACGAGCAGAAACTGTTAAAAATTGTTGGCGGAGGGGAAGGTGGTGCTCTCTAGAAAATGTTCTCAGTTTTTTGTATCGAGTTTTGAAAACATGAAATGAAGATTTTCAGGAAAAATACACTTCTTATTTTTTCCAATATTTAAACAAGTTTCTGGTAATATGTCCTATCAGTTTTATGCGGACTAAACAATTGTTGAGGCCAGGAATTTTTCTTAATATGATTTTTCATTTCTTCTCGTTAACGATGCAAGATATCACTAAAAAGCAAGAGGTAGTTTCTCAGAACTTCTATAGATGTGTCAAATTTTATGTGAACATTTTTTTGTACCTTTCCTTGTTGTACATATTGCAATCTATGTCACAAAAAATTCAAAGTGGAGTTTTTGAAAAAATCCACGTTCAAAAGTTTCAGAAAAACAGCCGTCATTCCGTCATTTTTCACATTCTTTCATGTTGTTGGAATAAATTGAAGGAACAAGAATTCTCACGTCGAGTGAAAAAAGAAAATCCTGAATACCCACCTTTGTTCGAAAAGTATTGCATTTTGAAGAACAGGTATAGATTCTGCTTCGATTTCCGTAAGGTTAACTCAATCTCAAATGAGGACGCATATTCCTTGCCGTATATGACTGATTTCTTGAAACAGTTAAGAGCGGCAGGGCATATCTAAAAAAAAATGATCCGAGCGGAGGACTGAGCAGAGGACTTTTCAAATTTAAAAAGATGCCTTTTGGCTTAACTGGTGCTCCGACGACCTTCCAGAGCTTACCAGACCGAGTAATAACACCCGATATGCGACCAAACGTCTTTAGTTATGTCGATGATATTACCGTCACGGAAACCTTCGAAGAACACTTATCGTGATCAGATGAGGTTCTTGATAGAGAAGCTGAAGTAGGCTTAACGATGAATCCAGAGAAGAGCGAGATCTGATGTTCCGAGGTCAAGTATCTCACATTTTTTTTATCAAAGAGGGTCTTAAGGTAGATCTCGACAAAATGACACCAGTCCTCTCGCATCTGGCTCTGAAAACTCATAAAGGCCTCAACCAGTACATCTGTACCTGCGTGCCCCTTATTTAAGGATGTAGAGACATACCTATTCAATCTCCAGAACGAGGCGAGTGCCTCAGGTTTAGAAGTAGTTCTGACACAAAAGCAAGGTGAGGAAGAACGCGAGTAGGACTTCATCGTCTGCGGAAAGAAATTTTACGGTAACGGAGCGTGAGTGTCTCGTAGTTGTTCGGGGTATACATAAATTTCGAGAGTACCTAGAAGGACTTCATTTCGAAGTAGTCACTGATTACAGTAGTCTCCGCTGGCTCAATGACTTACGCAATTCTACTGTCCGTCTCGCAAGATGGGGCCTGGAACTTCAGGGCTATGAGTTCGAAATAGTTCATAAAAAAGGTGCTTTACATCATATCCCAGATGCGCCGACGGAATGTCAGAGGTCGACGAGGTTCAGTTAGCTAGCTTAGGCGATACTGAGGATTTATGGTACCTGCGATGATTGCAAGCAATTCAGGATAAACCAAAGGCCTTTCCCAAAGGGACGTCGAACGTAAGCTATCGAGGTGCCTCACAAGAAACCACAGTGAGGACGTTTAGAGAATGAGAAGACTCATCAGTGAGTGGCTGTCAGATACTACTGACCGGGGACTTGCCAAGACGTTGTGAAATTCGTCCGCTATTGCGGCCCATGCCAGAAATGCAAAGTAGAACAGGCTTGTTCGGCCGGCTTGATGGGCGAACGCGTAGTAGATCAGCCCTGGACAGTGCTAGCTGGGAATGTCATGGGCACTTTTTCGACGAGTAGGGCTGGTTAGAAATATATCTTGGTATTTCAGTATTCGTTCACGAAAGGGATTGAGTGCCTGCCTATTCACCTGGCAAATGGCCCTACTATTAGAAAGATAGTCGAGAATTTGATAGTTTCTCGCTGTTGAATGCTAGAGGTGATTCATACCGACAACGGCACCAACTTCGCCAACCGGCTTCTGAAACAGATGTGCAGAAGTATCGGTATTATTCATACGACAAACCCGGTTCGACACGCTCAGGCTAATCCAACTACACGGATAAATCGCGTGCTGAAAACGATGATAATTTCTTTTCTCCGCGATAACCACAAAAATGAGGATGCGCATCTGCCGGAATTTTGATTCGAATATAACACCGACCACCATTGTAACTCAATAGTTTGACCTGCATTCCTAAACTTTGGTAGAAATACCTTACCGTATAGGATATTGCGAAAGGACTCAGAAAAGAGCAGTTAGCATACATGGTCAATTATTGCAGTGATAGTTAAATCAGCTTAGCAAATAATAGTTTCTGTTTGATAAAAAAATCAAATTGGTGCTTTAGAGGAATAAGAAAACAGAAAAAAACATTAGGGTGGCCTATCACTGCCTTTGAATAGTAATGATATGTGCGCTAATATTAAGAGAATAAGACAAATCTGCCTGCTTCGGGGACACATGCTCATCGCGCGATTCGCTCGCAAGCTTGAGCGTGTTATATGTTGTTCATGTACAAATTACTGAATTTGTTATTGATTTCAGACAAAAAAGGAAATTTATTTACTTAAGGCTTTATCGACCTTGAGGAATACATTCTCATCATAATATTCGCGCTTCGCGATCGATTTTCTGATCACCGTGTAATATATACAAAAAATAGTTAAGGAGACGTTTTGAAAATTATCTTGATGATTTACGATTGGTCATATGAAGAAATGTTTGACGGCAATTTTATTTAATTTTTTAAAAGCACAAATTCTACTCTTCTGACTTTCTTTCTTATCTCGTGTCGTTTGGCTCAAAACTCAAAATTAAAATATTCCAATATCATTTTCCATACTTAAAAAACAAACTATGCCTCTTACCAAGATTTGTTCTTTTGAATTTTGTAAATGCTATAACTCTGATAATTTTCCTGCAATGGAAGAAAGTCATGAACGAAAATTGTTCACCTTTTTGTGTACTACGAACAGCCGTACATATAATTTTTCAAATTTAAGAACAATCGTCTCGAAAACTTTGAAAATGCTCTTACTTCTTGAATGTCTTCCCAAAATGGCTCGCTAACAAACTTGACCTTCAGTTTTCGACACTAAAAGAGTGTACTTAGGGCCAATCCAATAGATTAATTCTTTCAGAAGATATCGTGCTCACATACATACATACATACATACATACATACATACATACATACATACATACATACATTCATTCATACATACATACATACATACACACATACATATAGTCATACATACAGACAGACACATTCGAAGAAACCTATTTTTCGGGTTCAGAGGGTCTCAAAACATGGACATTTGACAGAAAAGGGACAGGAGGGGGGGAGGCAAATTTTACACAAATCTAATACCTTCTCTAATGAGAATGTAAAAACCACTGAAAAATAAATAGTTAATTATATTATTATATTACAGGCCTGCCAAATGATTTTTTTTCTCTTCTTTTATTTTTCCAAAAGATCAATTTAATCACAGGATTAATTTAGTCACGCTTGTGGGCTAGCCCACAAGCGTGAGAGAGCGCGCATCACGAACGCCGAGTTTGGTCGGATTGACGTTATGAATAGACACACCAGCTTATAACGACTTAGCTGCTTAATTTGGACATGATTACATACATATGGAATAAATTTTTCGCATCAAGTTGTATTTGGGTGTATACTTTTAATAATGAATAATACAAACAATAATGTAGCCTCGGATAGGACTGACACTTATATTGACGAAAGGCATGTCCTCGGAAAAGTTTGAGGCGATGAATGGAGATCGGGTATTTGAAATGCTAGAGGTGTAAGTGATCTTAAGGAAAAGGAATTGCGGAGTACAATGCGCGTAAGAAAGCTAGATATTTTGTGTGTACCGCAAACAAAGAAGAAGGGATGTCAAGTAAGAAACATAGAGAACGAACTCGAACTTTGGTCAGGAGTAGATAATGAATGATATGGTACCCAAGAGTCGGTCTGATTATGAATGAGAGAGCAAAACAACATGTCAAAAAGTATGAATGTGTATCACCTAGATTACTATGGGTTGGGATGAAAGTGGGAATCAGAAGAATATTCATTACGGCATTCTACGCTCCAGTTGATGGTAACAAGAGGGATGCAAAAGATACTTTCTGGGACTCGTTAAATGATATATTAGGGACTTGCGATCCTGGAGGAAGAATAATTTTACTTGGAAATATGAATGGCTGGGTTGGTGTGCAGCGCGAAAGTACTGAAAGGGTAGTGGACCACTTCGGAGACCCAAAAACGAACGGTAGCGGGGCAGAATTAATTAGCTTATGTTCAGAAAAAGGCTTGTTTATTACGAACACTTGATTCAGACATGAAAAAATCCACATGTATACTTGGTGCAGAGGCGGAAGTCACAGAATTATTGACTTTGTTGGAGTGGATGAGAGACTAAGAGGGCTTGTAAGGGATACAACGGTTATGAGAGGCTCTGAGTGGGGAACGGATTACTACCTCTCAGTTTTGAAAATGATTCTAGGTGAAGGGTAAAGAAGAAGAAGAACTAATAATAAGCCGAAGCAGACGCGAGTAAGAATAGAGAATTTCCAGAAACCAAATGTACAATTGATATATTGTGAGGAGCTGAATTAATATTTAGATCATTACGAAGAAGACTGGAAGACTGAATTGAACAATAAAAATGTAGAGGGTGCATGAATAATACTACGGAATAGCATATTCAAGAGTGCACCTGAAGTGTGCGGTACTGCGGTTGTAGGAAGAAAGGCTGGAGATGCTTGGTGGAATGATGAAATCCGTGTGGCTGTCGAAGAGTAAAGGCAAGCATACTGGAGAACATTAAATAATAAATGTCTCAGCGATGGGGTGAGGATTAGATTAGAAAATAATTACAAAGATGAAATTAGAAAAGCCAAAATACTACTCAGAAAAAGCAAGGTTAAAATTCAAGCAGAATAAGAGGAAAAAAATGCAAAATGTCTTTGAAGGAAATAAGAAATGATTTTAGAGATGGGTTAATAAGATTAGGAGAGGAATTTCTAGCACTAAGGTAGTCGGAATCAAGCATACTGATGGTGAAATTGTATGGGATTCGGACAAAGTGGAAGACTGTATGAGAGATATTTTCGAGAAATTGTATGGAGGTCACGCTATGGAGCATAACAACCTTCCCTTTGAAGAAAATACGTGAGACAATCTCGTTGTAGGTAGCGGAAGAAGAATCAATATTGACGACATGATATACGTGATTAAGGAACTAAAGAATGGTAAGGCTGATGTTATGGATGGTATCACAGCTGAAATGCTTAGGAGCGGTGACGTATATTTGTTTGTGTGGCTGAGCGAATTTATGAATGTGTGAGATGTACATGGTGAAGTTCCAAATGATTGGAAAGAGACGCTTATCGTCCCAATCTATTAGGGAAAGGGTGATAAAGGCAACTGTCCTAATTATAGAGCGATTAGACTACTAAGTACCGCGGGCAAAATATTTACCAAAATACTGCTTGAGAAGGTCATAAAAATAACTAGAGAGAGGATCTGGGAATTTTAATGTGGATTTATGTCAGAAGGATCATGTGCGGATCAGATATTTTGCTTGAGACAGATCATAGAAAAGAGTTTGAGAGTAAACAAAAGAGTTTTCTGTGCATTTATTGATCTGGAAAAAGCTTTCGATAAGGTGAATAGATCTAAACTTTGGGAAGTCCTGAAAGAGTAGGGAGTAAATGGTTTGCTTCTAAAAGCAATAAAAGCAATATAGAATGATAGTCAAGCGAGTGTGAGAGCGAATGGACAACTGAGTGATCGGTTTAATATTAAGCAAGGCGTTAAGCAAGGTTGCGTTATGTCCTCCTGGATGTTCAATATATACATGGACAAATGTCTAGGAATGGCTCCCTTAGACGAAGAAGGT
Source organism: Melikaiella ostensackeni (assembly GCA_032362435.1). Classification (NCBI taxonomy): domain Eukaryota; kingdom Metazoa; phylum Arthropoda; class Insecta; order Hymenoptera; family Cynipidae; genus Melikaiella; species Melikaiella ostensackeni. Next base: position 542 of record JAUMHM010085357.1, on the reverse strand, counting down.
GTTTATCTCGGGACAGTGAAAGTACGTGGACTGTCGGTTGCGGATGATAGGAATATTACGGCAGAATCAGTCGACGATTTGCAGAGAATGATGAGCAGACTGGATACCAGCATGAAGAGTATGGATGTTAAGATTAACGCAAATGAAACAAAAATTATCGTTACAGTATGCAACATTGCCTTGAACGAAGAAAGGATAGAACAAGTTGATGAGTTCGTGTATCCTGGAAATTTATTTACTGCTGACGGAAAGATTGAGGCAGAGATATCCAGACGTATAAACGAGGGTAGAAAAATTATCGGCAGTGCACAAGCTATTACTTGAAGTAGAAATGTAACGAGTAAAGCTAAAATTGCAATATATAACTCTGTGCTTGCACCCACAATGTTGTATGGTAGCGAGGCCTGGACGTGTGAAGAAAATGATAGGAGAAAATTGAACGCGGTTGGCATGCAGTTCCTGCGGAATACAGGGTTTGTCCTGAAAGTAATAGGACTCATTTTCTTCCGCCACGACTGTACTTCGGAGCGTGCGCGCACCGA
>JAUMHM010085356.1:0-11673 GCA_032362435.1 Melikaiella ostensackeni | reverse complement strand
TTTCCTTTCTCATTTGAAATCAAAAGCATATTTATAAATTTGTACATAAAGAACATATAACACCACGCGCGAAGCGCGACGACCGAATCGCGCGCCATAGGCGCGCTGAAACTTGAGAGCGAAGCGAGTTGCGCGCGAAGCGCGTGATGAGAATGTGCCCACAAAGCGGGCAGATTTTCTTGCAAAATAAAAATTATGAATAATTAAGTTGATGTGTTAGCTATTACAATATTAAATCTCTAACTTATACTTTCTTCTTGCAGAATTAACTTCGCCACATAGGGAAATCGAACATCGTCCTCCAATTCAAGTTTATAATGTACATGATTTCGAAAGCTTAATAGAGCCAGGTTCCCGTTTCGAGTTAAAACCAGGCACTCATCTTTTGGGAACAGACCCGAGTGGCCAATACATCATTGGCAAATTCATACCCGAACGTAGTAGCTTGTATCCATTACTGGCTGAAAGAGAAGATGATTGTACTAAATATGAATGTGTTAAAATACGCATAGATGGCAACATTGCCAACGTAACATTACCATTTTACAGAGACTGTTTTTGTTTCCGAGAACCTTTCGGGATAGAAGACGTTATTCCAGCCGATGTGCATGGGCCAATAGGGTAGAGTAACCTATTTTTTAAATTGAAAAAAATATATGTTCTTGTAAAATGTGAACTCCTTCAACTCAACTGTTGGGCGCAATAACGGCGTACTCGCATTTTCAAAAGTCACTTGCTTTCCATATTTCATATTTGATATTTTCAATTTTTCAGGTCCACCAAGCTCAGGCCCAGGTCCAGGTCCAGGTCACCCAACCGCTCAACTATTCAGTAGTCCAGAATTTCCAGTAAGAAATATTACATTATGAACGGGTTTTAATCCTGTATCTGTATCTGTATTCGTATTGTGTATCGTGAAGAGCGATTGCGCGGAAGTATAATAAATGTACACAAATATTCAGAAGAACCAAAATTATTATTGTTTGCATCATACATTGATGACACCTTATGGAGAAGAATAAAAAAACTGCGAAAAGCAATTTGCATAAAATGTTTCTTCAGTTTTCGAAATGCACGTGACAGTTTTAATTCCTTGCGAAGAAATTTGTAGAAAAAGCAGACACTTATCAGAACATCAACGAAGTAAAGTAATTCATGATGACTTGTTGATTCGCTTTGATCCAATCTCTTAAAGGATGTTCAGCTTCTAACAATAATTAATTTTTTAATGTCACTACTTATAAAAGATTATAGAAATTAAAATTGACAAATGTCATAAAAAATGCATATTTGCATAATGAGACACTAAATCTGAAGGTATCAATTTAATTTGCGTCATGAAGAACAATTGTGCAAAGTTTCGTGCGTTCGTCACAAAATGCAAGGTCGGGGTCATTTTTGAGGCTTAACATTTGGATTAATCAGGGAAATTTCTCTTATTACTAGTGAAATACTATAATTCCATTAGAGAAAAGTGAACCACGAAGGATTAGTAAAAACATACTAGTTCGATTATTCAAAATGTTTACTGATTTGTTAGTGGAAAACACCTAATTTCTTAGAGGAAATATATAGATTTATTTAATCATGTAGATATTAATGAGAAAAACGGATTTACAAGTTATTGCTTCAAAAAAAGGAAAAATTAAGATTATTGACACTCTTAATCAATTTTACCTTAAATAATCTAGTTACGATGCAAATAATTACTCTTATGCGTCTTAATTGAGGGGCTCAATATTGTAACAATCTTTTTGTATTTATCACGTCGAAAATTACTTCAGTTGATTGATTCAATCAAAATTAATACATTTTTTGATATTCTTTCAAATTTAGGAGAGTGAACGCTGACTCATGAATAATCATTTCCTGTAATGTAAGAGGGTTTAGCAAATAGATACTTTTTGATCAATAAGTATGCCAAGCTTAAAATAAAAATACGACATAATTCGACTATCAATGAAATACCCCAGTAAAATCATTCAATTTCGAAATATTGAGAATAATGGCGGATGTTATGAAGGTAAGCGTCGAGGAGAAATGATGATCTATAGACACAATGTTCAAAATTCCTGTTAGAATTTCACAATAAATGTATTGGAGGATTATTTCGAAAACGTAATGCAATTTTCAAAATACATATTTTTTTAACTAAATTAAATATGACTCGAATTGGTGATAAATATCTAGAAGCGTATTCTAAAGGTGAAAATTTTGTACATCAGAAATCGTTTTTAATATATGTATTTAATTTATTTGATTTTTTAATGATCTTTCCGCTGACGAAGATTCTTGTTACGATCAGCATATTAAGCAAACGGCATTTTATTATTTTTCATTCAAGTTACTTCAATTATAATTTGAAAAGTTTTCAAACCCTGTTTAAATAAAAGCCTATAGGGAAATTACAATACGTATTGTAATTTTACGATTAACCCATTGCCACTTTACATTACCATGCGGTGCTTTCAGTTTTATATGACAATTTGTAATGTCGAGTGTTATAAACTCACAACCATTGTAAACAGTGTATGCACGCAAATATCAGTTTATTAAACAAATGTGAGCATAAGGAACGAGTTATTAAATTTATGATCCAAATTGCGAAAGCAAAAATAGAAAGATAAATGAAATGAGCATTGACAGTAAAATTTAGATAGCAATTATAACGTAAAAAAATACTAATACAATTGATGTATCCAGTGACGGGAAAAAATGTTGAGTTGCTCTTATTTGGAACTTGGTGATCTCGTGGCGTCAGGTTGAAATGTAGAAGTGCACTACCAACTGAGTGGACTAAATATGTCGATTTCTTATCACTTAACTAAATGTTCCAACTTCACAGATTCGAGGTGGTTTCGAGACCCTAACCATTTCTCTCACAAGAGATTGATAGAATTTTTACAATCGAGAGAACGATTGGAATTCGACTCCACGCTGTAAGTCAAATTTACATGGCCCAAGACAAACTTATAATAATTATTATTCCCACTGAGTCAGTCGCTTTCAGGGAAGCATAACACGTTCGGTTCTCGCCTCGTTATACTATCGGGGATCAAGGAATTCATATGGTAAGAGTAAGAAGTAACGGATGTGTAGGAGAATGGATAGATTTTAGTTCAAACTAGAAGTCTCGTGTTGCTGATTCAAACAATACACTCTTTCCACAACACCGCTCCACAAACCGTAGAAAGATCCATACTCTTCATACCAACCAAGTCCACTGGGCAGTGCTCTTCGCGAGGGCCCATGCGTATCCAAAATCTTTCAGGAAGTTTTTCTTCTATTACATCCATACATATTTTCATGCAAGCCTTCATGTTCCTACGACTCTTCATATCTCTTCGCCTTAGAGTATCATTTACGCTTTCCAACTAGTCGTTCTTCGGTCCACCTCTGGGTACAATACCATTCATATCACCTAAATACACTTGCTTTTTTAAGCGTCCTTCATTAATTCTCTCAACATGACCGAACTATTATAGCGAATTTCTTTCACTTCTTTACTGACTTCTTACTGACTTTGTCCTTTAGCGTTATATTTCGCAGAAATTGCATGCCATCCACGTTCACTTTACTGCTACCCTTTTCTTGATACGTCCAGCTCTCGCTACAATACAGCTCAGTGGGTGCCAGCACAGCACTATATATTGCAATTTAAGCTCTATTCATTACATTTTTACTTTAGTAATGACTCGTGAACTGTCTATAACCTTTCTCCCCTCGTTCTCCCCACTTAGAACTTCACCGTTCGCAGCACACATATTCATAATTTCGCTCAGCCACACAAACAAATATCCGCCATTGCTCCTTAGCGTTCCAGCGGTAATGCCAACCACACCAGCAGCATTACCATTATTTAGTTTTCTAATTGCGGATACAATGTCGTGGACATTGATTCTTATTTCGCCACCTACAACGAGGTTATCTAACGCATCCTCTTTTATGTCACAGTTGTTAAAATACGTAGCAATACGTAGACATCCGTACAATTTCTTGAGAAATTCACTCACCCAGTCATTTTCCGTATTATCCGTATCCATTACACCATTAGGCGACATTCCGTGTCCGTAAAGTGTGCGCGAAGTCATATGTTCATGTAAAAATAACTAAATTTGTTTTTGATTTCAAACAGAAGAGGAAATTTATTTACTTAAGGCTCTATTGGCGTTAAGGAATACATTCTCATCATAATATTCGCGCTCGATTTTCTGCGCTCACCGTATAATATATACAAATAAATGGTCAAAAAGACGATTGAAAATGATCTCAATGATTCACGATTGGTTTCATGAAGAAATGTTTAACGGAAATTTTAACTGAGTTTTTCAAGGGAGAAATTCCAGTCTTCTGACTTTCTTCTTATCTACCGTCAATTTGCTCTAAAATTAAACTTAAAATATTCCAATATCATTTTCCATACTTGAAAAACAAACTATGCCTCCTACCTAAAAATGTTCACATGGAGGCTTATGAGTTTTCGTTAAAGCAACAATTTTCATGTCTTTTTTTTTACGTACCTCGCGTTATTTGGCTCAAAATTTGATTTTTCGATTTTTTGAGAAAATTGAAAAACTTATTATGACAATCTTGTAGAGCTTTCAAAATGCGACGTTTTTCTCTCCTTGACTTTTTTCATATCGTGCATTATTTCGCTTCAAATTTTCATTTTCGTTTTTTTTTTTTTTTTTTTTTTTTTTTAATTTCGAAAATACTAGAAATCTCATACTTTTCTTTTCAGCGAAAAAAATCATTGAGCTAAACTGTTCGACTTTTTGAGTGCTACAAATAGCCGTACATATAATTTTTGAATCTTGAAAAAACGGTCTTAAAAATTTTGAAAATGCTCCAACTTTTTGAATTTTCATCCAAAACAGCTAGGTAACGAAGTTGACCTTCAGTTTTCGACACTAAAATAGTGTACCGAAGGCTAATCCAATAGACTAATTATTTCAAAAGTTATCGTTTTCACAGACAGACATACATACATACATACAGGCAGACAAATTCGTAAAAACCTGTTTTTCGGGTTCAGAGGGTCTCAAACTGTGGACATTTGACAAAAAAGGGGAGGGGGGCAGTCAAATTTTACACAAATCTTATACCTTCTCTGATTAGAATGTAAAAATCACGTTGATCACTTCCCGTCGTCTGCTAATGACAATAATACCCTTTCAATATGATAAAATTTTTGGCTTTGCAACTTGAAGATAATGCATTTTTCCTATACTCCTAACGTAATTCATGCGAGAAATGACAATTTTTGCGACTCGGCGCTGCTCGCACTTCCGGTCATACAGCGAATTCACGCTATAACTTGATTACACCCATCCAAGTAACGATGAACTTGAGTGAAACATATTTTAAGTTAACATATGTCGTCGAGAACTTTGCTCACGTCATAAGCTACCCAAGAACTCAGAGCATTCAATAGCTCCAGCGGACAGAAGCAAACATATTGAGCGTACAGGCTCGGCAGCTCTGTAATAAATTGGTTGGTGGCTGCACGAGGCCTCGGGGAACCAACTGACGAAAATATAGCGGCGGGCCGCCAACTAAGAATTGTTAGTTACTGCTCTCAACCTAAAACATACGAGCTTAGATCCCATGGGACAAATTCACGGAGTCCCTATTCTCCGGTCGTGTGCGACTAACCATGGCGTTAAAAATTCATTCGCAAATCGTTTCTTAGTATGATTTTGTGAGAATGTCGTGTTGCTTCATGATGATTCGCTGTCGATATTTTAAGGGTGATTCCCTATATAGCGCAAAATTTAAATATCGGAAGTAAATAATAAAAGTTTTCGCGGTATAAGATTGAATTAATCGTTTTTATTATATTGAAGAACCAAGAAACCCAAATCTGTGATGGGACAGGAGAATTTCAATAATTGCTGCATTTTTTAAATGATTTAGCTTTTGACGCTTTGCGAAATTTTGAAGCTTGGAAAACTATTGGTTGCGAAGCATATTTCATGCAAATTATTTGTAAAGTCTCCAGAACTCACTGGTAATACACTTGTTTGTGAAATTATTAAATTAAAAATGGCCTATTCGAAATGGCGGACAAAAATCAAATTATTCACATGATGTGTATCAAAGTTTATGAAACTTTTAGACTAAATATGTGGAAGTTTATGAAAATTTACCCGAAATTTTAGAGAAATGAATCCGGCAATTTATGGAAATTCATAAAAATTTAAAGGAAAATATGCAGAAAATGATGGATTTTAAGCAGAAATTCACCACTACTTCTAACATACTAATGTTATAATTATACCTTTAGATAATATAGTTAATTTATATCAATTCAAATGAAAAAATCAGCAATCAGCCTTGAATATTACCAAGCTAAAACCAATTTATACTCTTATCTGACTAAATTAATGGTTAAATTTATACATGCAATACTCTCACAACTTTTATTTTCTATAAACAATAATACAGAATTGATCAGCAGACCCTAATTACGACGAAAGGTGAATGAACCAAAGAACGAATAAAGCCCAACCAATCACGCGGTACATCACCATTCACGAACAAGCAATGAAAGCGACTCATAAACCCATAGGAAGATCCATACCCTTTACCATAACCACATTCACTAAGCAAAGCTCTTCGTAAGGGCCCATTAGCATCCCAAATCTTTCGTTTTGAACGTCACTCTTCTTTTTATAAATAATTCTTCTGCATTCATGCTCAAAAAATTGCTTAAATTCGCTGTTTGACATATATGAATGAAGTGGAATTGCAGCATTAGATCAGATGATTTTCAGGCTGAGTAACACATGAAAATAAAATTTATCGATCCTAATGTGTTGTCAATGTTTAAATACGCGATTTTCGAAAATATCTACTGCTTACACATAGTCCATTCAGAGAAGAACAAGTCTGGGAACAACATTTATCGTATGATAGAAAAGGAATTGAATAATTTTCAAAGATTAGGCTTTTGATTTCCTTACATATACTAAATTTGGAAGTATTATCACGTCAATAATTATTATATATATATATATATATATATATATATATATATGTGACTGGTTCCGAGGGAAGGGGTCTAGTAACTAGGCAATCGATTATGAGCATCTTGATTATAAGTATCCCTGGTAATTCTTCGGCAACCTGGTTGTTAATTGCTTCAAAAAAGTTTTGAAACACGCACTTCGGAATTTACACATTAGGAATCACCAACCCAAAAAACCCCATCAATCAGTATCTTGTCAAAATTCCAAATATTGTACATTTTTTGAACTTTGTGTCTGCTATTTCGGACAATCAGTTAGAAATTTGGAATTTAGATTTTGAATTCGGATTTAGTGACCCAAAAAACCCCCAAGTACAGATTTTCGACTGAAAATTGCGCTAAATGAGCATAGAACGATGGACAAGTGTTGTCGAACTTTAAACACGCTTTTCTCGGAAACTTGATTCTAGCCACTAGACCCTTTTCTTCGGACCTGGTCACATATATGGTTTTAGTAGAAAACATAACTTTTAGTTTGAAAGCGACTGATTGTAGTTAATTTTAGAGAAAAACTATAATATTAAAATCAATGGTGATTAGTGATCTTTATTCCCAGGCAGAAAAGCTAGGCATAGTGGAAGAAATTATGTATAATTTCCGTTTGTTTCATGCAAATAGTGTATAAAACAAGGTAAACATATGAAAAAAATTTCTACGATGCACAACTTTTCCGCCTGGGTTCTAAGGCATAGAAATTAATTTTTTAAAGTATATTCATGTCCATGAGTGAAAGCAATTATTTTTCGAACGCCAGAAGAATTGAAGAAAGGGGTTGAAGATTATAGGGGGGTGAGTTAGTGCCGACATTATATAACATATATGTGACAATAGTATCAGAGTGATTAAAGAAAGAAGTGGAGAAAAAAAAAAAATTCCATCGAATCAGGCAGGATTTGGAAAATGTATGGGATAGATAGATGATATTTATGTGCTAAAGTACATTATGAATAAAAGGATCAAAAGGGAGAAACGGGGCATCACATCAATGTTTGTGGATTTGAAGGCAGCGTTTGACTCATTGCACGGGGAAGAAATCGCATCACATCACATCACACCACACCACATCACATTGCATCGCATCGCATCGCATCGATACTTATAAATCCACGTCTCGTCACCAGTAATTATCCGTTGGATGAACTATGGGCCGGAGTCGACCTTGGAAAGCATGTCTTTTGCGACATCAACGCGATCCCTTTTTTGCATGAAATTCAGGTCTTTCGGCACCACCCCAATGAACTGGAAAGTGATTAAAAAATGCCCAAATATGCGGACCTACAATTTTATAGCTTAGGGTGCTTCCATTTGATGTCCAAATATATCAAAAAAAGTTTCACCTCCCTAGCACTTCCGGAACACACCCCAACTCAACCCCTAAAAACGGAAAAGATCATAAAAAATGACCTAAGCTCCGGACCTAAAATTTTACGTTTGATAATAGGACACTTAGGTGCTAAAATTATGCTGAAGAGGTATCAACCCCCTACCTCCTCCGGATCAAACCCCAATTCCACCCCAAAGAATTGGAAAGTGATTAAAAAATGCCCAAATATCCGGACCTACAATTTTATAGCTTAGAGTGCTTCCATTTGATGTCCAAATATATCAAAAAAAGTTTCATCCACCTAGCTCTTCTGGAACACCCTCGTTTCCTACCCCTAAGACTTAAAAAAATCGAAAAAAAAGTTTAAAAATGCCCAAATTTTCAGATCTAAAATTTTATGATTGAAAATCGTTCTATTTGATGTCTCAAGATACCCAAAAAGGTTTCATCCACCTAGCTCTTCTGGAACATCCCCGTTTTCTACCCCTAAGATTTAAAAAAATCGAAAAAAAGGTAAAAAATGTCCAAGCTTCCGGACTCAAAATTTTATGAAGCAAAATGGTTTAATATAATGTCTAAAGATACCTGAAAAAGTATTATCCACCTAGCTCTTCTGGAACATCCCCGTTTTCTACCCCTAAGACGTTAAAAAATCGAAAAAATAAGGTAAAAATGCCCAAACTTCCAGACCTAAAATTTTGTGATTAAAAATCGTTCCATTTGATGACTAAAGATACCCAAAAATGTTCCACCCACCTAGCTTTTCTGGAACACTCTCGTTTTCTACCCCCAAGATTTCAGAAAGTCGAAAAAACTTCCAGACTTGAAATTTTATGATAAAAAATAGTTCCATTTCATGTCTAAAGATACTCAAAAAAGTTTCATCCATCTAGATAAAATTTAAAAAAAAAACAAGATAGAAAAAAGTGCTAAGAGATTTTTTTTAGTATTCGTTCAGTGTGAATTAATTTCTCCTTCAATTTACTCCATAATGATTCTTAGATTCATTTTCGGAAAAAAGCGTATTTCTGTAAAAGCCAGTTTACATAGAATATTTATTTGATAATTTGTTAGTAACAATAACTAAGAGTGAACGACACCCATTAGTAATGAAAACGATTTAATGTTTATACTTTTCTGTGATCATTAATCACTTTCAAACATATTTTTAATTGCTTTAATGAGAAAAACTATGTTTACCTGTGCAATGAATGCAAAAATGCATATGAATTTATTAATTTGCTAATAGCAAGTACAATTAAGAGTCAATGACACATTGACTCTAATGGAATATTACTATTCAGTTGCCTGGAATACTGTAAGTAGAAAAAAGAATTTCTTTCTGAGTGAAAGTACCTGATTATAGAATTTGTTTATAATTGTTGTTATTAACAATAAAAAATATTTAATATTCATAAAGTATTGTGATTATTAATCAATTTAGAATATTTAAAACAGGTTTCATAAGAAAAACAGTATATGTGAGCGTCCACATGAAAAAGGTCCATATGGCCGGTTCTAGTTTGGGAGATATTCGTGTTTTTCTAAGTCAGGGTCAAAATTATTATTTTTGGATTTGAGTGGGGGATGATACTAGAACCTCTACTGAATCTATTGGTACTATTCTCATGTCCCGAAAGCAACCGGAAATGAGTATATTTCATGTTCGAAGAAAAAGTATAACATGTGCACTTATGGCACGCCAACTTCTGATGCATTTTTCTTGAAAAGCGGTTTTTCGAAGTTCTTATCTTGTTCTTAAAATGCGGGAAGTCCATATGGCTATGCGTTATATGAACCTATACGTAACTCCATACCAGCTATAAGGACCCTTTTCATACGGATGCCAACATATCCATATGAAAAAGATGCAAAAATTTACCATTTTTATATTAAAATGTTTATATTAATAGTACTTTTTGATATTTTTTCATCATTTGTTAAGAGCCGAAGGAGGGTGATCGATACCGATCATGCACGAGGTCGAATGATGTGATAATCCAATACTGTCAACATAGAACTTTGTCACTATTGTGAAAGAACTTTTCCCACAAAAAAAGTGCATATTACCGCGAAGTTCATGGTGCAAAAAATGAAAAGCCATGTGGAGGTTATAAATATTTACTTTTAACAAAAACATTTGTTCAAAAAAAATTTGACAAGACCTGAGCAAAATATTCACCAGAAAAAAACAAAGCTTTTTATGTCATAATGTACATTGTAATGACCGAATATGCAAATGTTTCATATAACTATTATTGAATTTAAACAGATACATTTCTAACTTTCGTGCATTTCTACTCGATAAGATTAGATTTCATGCGCGTGTACATACATTATTTTGAGAAAGATTTAAGAATTGAAATATTCTTGACTTCAATATGTTTTAAATCTCAGCGTAATAGTGATAAAATTTCTGTACAAGTAAATAATTCGAAAAAATATAAACAAAAAATAATATTATGAAAAAATCGTGTACAGTGCATTTTAATATGAAATTAAATATAAAAAACTGTAAAACTTCTGATCGCAATATCAATAAAGCCTGTTAGCTGCAGGAAGTATTGTTTTTTTTTCTCCCTACAGTTGCTTGATGCGATGTTGAGTTTTCCTTTCGCGTCCCCTTGCACTGTGCAATCCATGTTCATTGTCCATCCTAGTCAGTCACCCTGACACTTACACCGCCCCACTGAAAAGGGTGCAAGTTTTGTTTCAAAAAGTGGGGCTGACAAGCATATGTATGTACTATGTACATACTAGGGTGCCTCATGAAATCCTTTTTTTAGATTTTTTAAAACCTTGAATCGGAAATTTCTTTCTTTTTGTGAGAAAATGATGCCCTATTTTTGCCGGATTTTTCAACAAATATTTAGATGTCACTATGGAGGTTTTTATGCCAAAAATTCGATTTCTTAAAGTTTTTAAATTTTCATTTCTTCAATTTTAACTATCCCACGTTGTACAATGCAGGAAATTCTTTATCAGGGTTCCATTTGACCTTCAAATTTAGTTCGTTATGAAAAAATTAACCTAAGGTGGGTATTAACACCCTTAAAGTTGCGATTTTATGATAAAGTTGAGATTGAGAGAACAAATTCATCCCTAAAAATTCTTTTTAATTTATGAAACTTCAAGGAGATATTACTTACTTTACTGACAACAGTTTCTACTATTAGAAAAAAAAATTAAGCATAACTTGTCCTACAATTAAAAAATCATTTTTTCTAAAAATTAAAAAATCATGCCGACGTTTCGTGAACATTGCAGTTCACTTCTTCAGGGCTAACCTGAAACTGAAGCTTCAGGTTATGTTGCTCTT
>JAUMHM010085355.1:0-11674 GCA_032362435.1 Melikaiella ostensackeni | reverse complement strand
AGTACGATGTCAGGCCTCGAGTGTGCAACCTTTATCATGAAGTCGAAGTTCCAGTAAATTTTGCACAACTCGTTCTGGACAATTGACTCTATCTCTCTGGGACGTTGGCGTTATTTGTTTCAATTGAATACTTTTTTAATGTGACGTTGCAGAATTTGCAACGCACAAGAGTCAATCTTAAACATAAAATAAATGGACCTCTGGCACCAAGGGCGAATACAGGAGAGGGGCAATGGGTGCGATCGCCCTCACCCCCCTCAGAGTCTGAAAAAAGAGAAACAAGATCACAGATTTAATAGCAAATGAAAAATGATGTGCAATGTACGATGCATTTGTATTGAAAATTATATTATGACCTAAGTCTTCAAAAACAATGTACTGTTCTAATCTATCCTTGACCTATTACTTACATTCTTCTTCTTTAAAAAATCCTGACCGCCCCCCCCCCTCAAATGAAAACCTATATCTGCCCTTGTTTGGCACTTCGGGGACCGCACGACCGCCGATGGACATCGGGAATTAAATAATTTTAGAACATTTAACTCGAACCACCGCTTCCAGATAAGTGGAGGCAGAATTTCAAATAGTCGTGTCATCGCCCGCTATCTTTCAATGCTGCCAACCTAACATCCCTAACTTGTCCAGGTCAACCACTGTTAAGATGCCGAGAGTCTGAATTGCTTTAAACAAGCTACGAGGTTCTACTGACTCCTCTACCTGCCGTAGAACTCTACAAAGACCCTATATTCGAGAAGATTTTGTCGTTGATACCCACTATACGTGAGGTAGCTCTATAGACCAGGTACGGAGAGTAAGGACTACGATTTTTATTCCAATTATTAAAGGCGCATAGCATTAATGTATTTTAATTTAGACTCTATGGCGATAGTAGCTCTTCCAACATCTGTCCTCCAATCATAGTCGAGCCTCCCTTACGCATCTTACTGGAAATGACAAGGAATGTGTCCAATGAGAACCGTGAGGAGCGTTCTACTTGTCTGCCTTAATTATGTGTTGGGCGCATCAGCCCGGTATGTGTCACCCTTATTTTGGTTTAGTGTGACAACTCCAGCCCCTTTTAATGATTTGTCCCTCAAGGAAACTAAGTAATTTTGTAATTGACTATGAAAGTCCTAAAATTCTTGTTGACCAAGAAAGCCCTTGAAATTCATTTTGTCGCTGACCAAGAAAGTCCTGAAATTAAAATAATTTTTTTTCACCAAGAATATCCTAAAATCGAAACATTTTTCTTGACCAAGAAAGTTGAAATTCAATTTTTCCTAGAAAACTGAAAAATTATATGATGGCCAAGAAAGCCGAAATTCTATTATAACAGGATTCCGTACGAGGCTGCGAGATTTTCCTGAAGAATCCTGAATTGTTATTTAAGATTCAAAATTTTCTTTGAACGATATTGTGAAAATAATTGGTCTTCATCTGAATTGAATGAACCAGATTCTGTTAATTGCTTATTGAACTGATCGAGTTATTCTCCATAATATTAAGAAACCTTATTCCTTTGCGATTCATTCCCTCTACCGCTTTCATGAGTCATTGAGATAGCTAGATGTAAAGATAAATTTGCACCGGTACATCGTAAACCTCACTATTGTCATTTTGTTGAGATAAGTTTAGAATTTGCGACTAAAAGTTCCAAGAATTTTTGGTCCTTTTTGAGATTTTGCACAATTTGTCGTTAGTTTGTTGTTTTTGACCCAAGAAAGGTCTGGCGCCTGGCATAATTTGTTGTGTTAAATTAAATTCGAGATTACGGTGCCCAAGATATATTATTTCTTCTTTCATAAAAAGGTAATAGTATAATATCATATTATACAAATATGTTGCTTGATTCAATATGCATCACTGTCAAAATTTTTTAAGTATTTTTACCACTTTTACAGTTGGTGCGAAAATCACCAACTGTACCAAAGTAGCGTTTTTACCTGGAACAGCGACTATCAACCTCTATCCGATATTTAAATTTTGGGTTATGTAAGTATCGAGCATTTTATAAAATCGCATATAGAAGCAGGATCAATAAAACCAGTCTTTGCGCCCAGGTGAAACTTGGGAGGCTTGGTAACTTATTGTCAGAATATCTTGGAGGACGGCGATACTGCAGATGTCCTGAGGAGATTTTTTGGACGTAACAATATCGTACGTGGGATATCTCGAGGATCATGAAATTCTTCTGATATTCCTCATAGGATATTTTAATGCCTGGGAAGCTTTCTTAGGATATTGGCGATATCCCAGGAATATCGACGTTTCCATCCTCCAAGATCCTTCTTGTAAATATCTTGGCAATATTCCAAAAATGTCCTCGAGGTATTCCGTAATATCCTCTTTCTTTCATTTTCTGTCGAATTTAACGATTGTGGCTTTGGTGAAGAGCTCAAATAAATTATTTATCATTGAAAAAGCAATTCTCATTATATTACTTGTTCTCCGATAACAGAATCTTTAATTTTGACGATAATAAGTGATGGCCAGCACTGTTAACACGGATGGCCGTGGAACAGTTACTATAGTACTTATAACGCTTTTCTCCCGAACATTTCAAAATAGAAGCACTTATACTTCTAAGAACAAACATAATAACTGCGGCACTTTTCAAAAACACACTTTTGAAGCATTATTAATGTCGCAACAACTGCCTGAGACCCCTTTTACGAACTCTCAAATCTTAGTTTTGCACTCAAATGCACTCGTACTCCGTTAGTGTGCCCCCCTTTGTGTGCCGGTTTCTTGCTCGTTCACGCTTGAATACTTCTGAGTCCCCCTGACTGTCCCTGGACAGACTTTACTCAAGGTCTTCGCTCGGTCAGTCAGCGACGTATTAGCAGTTATTTGCATCGCGAGTCTCTGCGCATATACTTTTGTACGTGCCGGATTCAGAGACTACCTGTATATATACGGTCCTGGGTGTTTACTGACTCGTCGCTCTAAATCCGGTTGAAACTAGATTTTAATAGCCTCCGTTACTATGCTGACCAGACCCGAGGGCGGCACACTAACGGGGTATGAATGTACTTAGGAAATGAAACACTTTCAAGAATAGACTTAATGCTTTGAAACTTAAAAAAAAAAACAATTCACTTTTGAAGCTCGCATGAAAGTAGCAACAAACAAGTAGAACCTGTTTCATAAAGATTTAAATCTTCAACATTGCCTGCTACATTTGAGTACTTCCTCCACAAGTAGTAATAAACATTATTACTTGAACTTTTTCACGAATTAAATGTCATATTGGAGGTTAATTTTTTTGTCAAGCCTTGAAGAGATGTAAAATCCCTTTTTTATAAATTTGCGTTTTAGTGGCGGAATATTCATTAAGTACATTTCACAACCTTGGCTTTATTTTTGAGATTTATAAAACATATTTGCAAGAACTTAGGCCGAACATAATTATTTATTTGATAGAACCAGATATAGCCTGAACGGCGCTAGATTGTTTTTAACAAATATCAACCCTCAAACAACCAAAAAGGAAGGTTTGCATTAATTAATTCATTTTAAATTTTAAATTAAAATTGCGATTGACAATTTCGACTGGAGGCCCGGCCAAACCAACACAGACCAACACAGAAGAGCGGCGGAGTTAGGAATGTCACTAAGGATAAATGAGTGAAAAGGGGTCTCAAACAATGACTCCATAATTACTTCGTAATTACTTCGTTGCGTCTTCCTCTGCCTCGCTGAACCAAGACATTAACCAAGAATCTTTCCTTGTTCTCTAGAAGCGGTAAAGTCCTTGGGAAGTCGCAGCTGGGGTGGCCAAATGCACTCCTGTGTGAGAATTGGAGAACGGAGATCCATGCTTCGAACAGCAGATGTAATTTTGGATTCCATGACTCCAAAAAAAAGAGATAAGAGAGACGGCATCAACAGCCAGGAATAAAATAAATACGCAAAGTGGCGAAATCATCTAGTTTGTCCATAATCCACCTGGTAATCGCCTTGGTCCATCTTCACTAGAGACATGTCGTGGATCTCAGACGGCCAAAAAGAGAGAAGATACGAGAATACAGAAGGGAAAGCCAGAAAAAGAGTGCGCTGAAGTTCACAAGACAAAAGAAGCCTCGCCAGGATGGAGGTGACGACAGGCCCTAGTCGATGACGCAATGTAAGGTGGTGGAGACCTTCAAGATTCACCACTCGTGACCGCAAAATTTGAAGGTTCTCATAACGATACTAAAAACGAAGAAAGAGGAAAACATAGCCAAATAAATCTTAAATCTAAAAAAAATGTAACGATAAGGAGCACCAAATTTACTCTTGATGCAAACCAAGCATATTTTCATTTTATAGTTAAATTAAGATTTGTGATGTTCAGAAAATCCGCAACATCACAACTCTCCCCTCTTGAAAGAGGACCGAACCGGTCTCAAACCATAACGGAGGCACGGTAAACAAAAAAAAACGAAAAGGTGGGGAGCGAAATCCCATATGATTAGCCAAAAAAAATAAAAATAGAATGATTTAATTTCAAATTAGGCTTTTAAAATTAGACAAAATGATACGAAAAACAAAATAGATAAGAGTAAGAGAAATCAGACAAAAACAGAAAAGAGAAACGAAACTAGAGCTTGAGGAGAAAGTGGAAAGCTGAAATAAGATTTGAAATTAAGTAGTAGGGAAATGAGTAAGAATTAAATAAGTGCAGGAGTGTGGTTTTTACTTATTTTATTCATTTGTTCAGTTTTTGTCCAAACGTAGAGAGAGAGAATGTAGAAAGGCTAGAGGGGGATAAAAAAGAGGTCGCAAATACTAAAGGGTTGAGTCTGGAGGGCTGAGGGAAGAATGGGAGCAGTAGGGACAGTTGCTCTTAAGGAAGCCAGGTTCTCAACACCGTAAACAAAAAACAGAGAGTGGTTGCGGGCACTGCGGGTAGCTATGTTCCGAATCTTCGCAGTTCCAATACCCAAACCGTAGGGTGGTGTGCAAGAATTCTAGGGTGCGGGAATTGATGTGTTTGGAAACTTTTGAATGAAGGTGGGAGGGATTTTGTTTTTGTGGAATTCGAGGTCTACCGACGATATTCCCTTCAAGGATGGGGTGAGGATCTGAGGAAACAGCAAAGGAGGGCCTAGGGCAAGAAGGTGTTACGGGGGATCAAGAGCGTGGGGATACGGAGGTGGTGAGTCGATGCATCGCGTGTCGGTGCGGGACAAGCAGTCTGCACTGCACGATGGACACCATAACCTCGGAAGAGCGTCCCGACCGTCCTCTGATGGATGGCTCTTCGAAGGACGAGGTCATATCTCCTACGGAAGTCCTTCAAGGTTTCCTCATCCGTCGGCATCTCTTGGAGGGTAGCGGTGGAGGGGACCGTCATGGCTCCTGTCTGAGCCTCTTGAGCCTTCAGTAGGGCGGAAAAAAACCAGGAAACTCCTTGCGGATGCGTTTTATTAACTCGGAATACGGCTGAAGGTAGTCCCAGCCGGGGCAAACTTCCTTATTGTTTGGGTCAGCCATTGGATCGATATCTAGGATATAGGACATAGTTCCGCGGAAACATTCTTAATCTTTGAAGAAGGGACTCGACAGCGAGACAATACTAAATTTCCTCTATGAAACCTTAATTCTCTACGCCTGAGATTATAGTATTTAGATTGTTTTGGAAACGCGTTATCAAAATTTTTAATCACCAAATCGCGCATAGATCAGATCTTGTCCATTCTAACTTTCCAAGATTCAGGGTTTCGGGCTTAAATTTCTGTTTTCCTATTAACTCGGCTTCTAAAGGAGTTTGTGGGTTGAGGATCTCTACCAAGGTTCAGAAAAGCGGGGGAAGATTTGAGAGAAAAATGATAAGCCGAATTAAACGCGAATCGAAACTCTAGAGGTATTGATCTCGTATATTATGATCCTTATCTACGAAAGAAACGATCATTGTTTTTAGAATCCTATTAACTCCTTTCATGCGGTTCACTTGGGGGTGATATGGGGGTATAGTAATGTGGTAAATTTTGAATTCCTCTGCTAACTAACGGACAGTGTTGTTCACGAATCCGGTTCCGTTATCCGTGAAAAGTAACTGGGGTGTCCCCCAGCGATTAATGATACACTCACGAAATGTGGCCTCTATTTACTAACCTATTGTTGCGCGCAAGGGTATAACTTCTACCCACTTCGTAAATACATCCTGGATTACCAAGATATATTGAAATCCGGTACTAATTTCTAGTCTTCTAGGTCGTCTACAAAGTCAGTTATCAAAAGATTGCGTCGGTGATAATATAATTCATTGTCGAGCATTTTCCAGGGAGGGAATCTTTCCGGAAATTTGGATACCGCAAGGAATCGTCTATCGTACCAAGAAGAGATAGGGCATCAAGGACGTGATGGGAAGAACCATTTCTATGCAGAATATCAAAGTCATATTCTAAGAGAGAGAATGACCAACTTGCCAATCGTCCGGCCGGATTTTTCAAATTGTAAAGTCAACGAAGACTACTATGGTCTGTGAATACGGTAAATCTGTAGCCTTCTAAAGGCGGTCTGAATTTCTGAATGGACCAAACTATCGCGAGACATTCTTTCTCGGTAGTTGAGGATTAACTTTCGACATCCGTTAGAGTTCGACTGGCAAAAGATATGACGTGTTCTTCATTATTGGTGCTCTGAGCTAGAACGGCTCGTAACCAGTGTTGCTTGCATCCGTTTGTAATACAGAAGGGATCTCGAAATTGGGGCAAGATAACACGGGCGCTTCTAATAAGCAACGTATAATTCCTTCAAAAGCGGATTGCTGTTCTTCATCCCAAATCCAATGCTGTTTCTTTTTCGATAGTGGTGTCAAAGAACTAGCTAAAGTTGCAGAATTTGGGATGAACCTGCAATACCGACTTGAGAGTCCTAAGAATCTACGAAGATCTTTAGTGTTGCAAGGAATTGGGTACTTTGAAATCGGCTTGATCTTATCGGGATCCGTCTGTAAACCATTTCCGTTAACCAGAAAACCAAGATAGTGCACCTGAAAGCAGCAGAACTTGCACTTATCCCTATTTATTTCTAAACCAGCTGCCTTAATTTTTTTAGAACCTTAGAGAGCCATTCGAGATGTTCTTCGAATGTTTCCATGACGCTGATAATGTCATCTAAGTATGCGAAAGCGTGAGCTTCTATTTCAGGACGTATTATTTTATCCAAAATGCGCTGAAAAGTCGCGGTGGCATTCGTGAGATTGAACGACATACGTTTGAATTGGAATAAACCACGCCTGGGAACGGTAAATGCTGTCTTCTCGCAACTATTTTTCTCTAGAGGGATTTGATGAAAACCCTTTAGCAAGTCTACTTTGGAAATGTACCTGGCGCTACGCAATTTATCATAAATTCCGCTCATTTGAGCGAGGGGGTATGCGTATTCAGCTGTAACTAGATTCAATTTTCCAAAGTCTAGACAGAATCGGTAACCAGCATCGGGTTTTTGTGCCATAACTATCGGTAAAGATCAACCACTATTTGACGGTTCGATAATGACGTGGTTTAACATTTCATTAACCTCAGTAATAATCTCTTGCATGACTTTTGGGGGTAATAAATAATATCGCTGCTCAATCAGTGGATGGTTGTTCATACCAATAATTTGTTCCGTCAAATGAGTTAAACCAGGTCATCCAGAACGTTCGGGTAGTTCGCGTATCAAAAATTCCCGAAGCAAATTGGCCTCTTCTTCTGTAAGCTCTCTAAGCCCATTGCAACTTTCAGGAAGTTCCTCGCCATGTTCAAAAGAATAAACCTGACTAGGGTTACCCTTGAATGTCCATATCCTATTATCAAAGTCCACATTGATTTCGAATATTTCCATGAAGTCCAAGTCTATTGCAAAATCAACTGGCATTGAGTTGAGAACTCGAAAAGCAACCAGTTGTACTTGATCATTAAGTTCAACAGGAGCTAGGATTTTGCGAGAAACTAATTCTACTTGACTATTTGCCATTAGGACTCGACCTTTCCTGTTAACCATTTTAAAATCTGAGTCTTTGACCAATCTACAGCCGTTCAATCCTAAAAATGAGCAAGAGGCACTACTATCAAATAGAACCTTAATCGGTTTTCCTAGGACTTTAAAAGTCAAAAATATTAAAGGTTAAGGGCCCAAAATGGTTAAGGGCAATAAGGAAGTTCAGAGAGATTATGTACAGGGATGGAGGTAATGGGATAAGGTTCCATATCAAGAATTTCATAGGGGGTTTCCGGTAGATCAATGTTAGGATTAATCTGTTCTAAATTAAGGTAAAAGGGTTCTGTAAATGGGGTAGGTAAAGAAGAGTTGGGATCCAAGGATACAGTATCCAGAAGAGGTATCGGTAAAACAAAATGATCTGGTAATAAGGATTCTTTAGGAGAAATATTAATTTCTCTAGTTTCCAAATCTAAAGTAGCGGTAATTAATTGATTTTGATCTCTAAAGTCCCTTAAAAAAGGATTACTCGGAAGAATTGAAGATAATTTTGAATTTCTGATTTCAATTCGGATATCTGGGATACTGAGAGCCACTTCCATTTCTTTTTCTTTCCGTATTCAAAACAAAACTTTCTCCTTAATTCCTTATAATCGGTACATCTATGCCCTGAGTCATCACAATTCCAACACGTGAGTTTGAAATTATTTTCCTTAAGATGGATATTATTGTCTGAAGAGGGAGTGGATGGGTTGAAAGTCGTAGGTGTGAATGGTTTTGGATCAAAAGAAAGGATATACTTGGATTATTTTTGGGTTTTACTCTTTTTTTTATCTTATTATAATTTTTCTTGTCTATTGACAAGTAAGCAAAATCAATCGGGTCTTCTAAAAGAAGAGACTCACTGTCCTCCTCCAGAAATGCAAGCCTCTCTCAACGTGTTTCGTATCGTTTATCGGACCTTTTATTGTTGGGATCTTCATATACCAGGACCGGAAGTAACGATCGCCCTGGGACGGGGGGAGGTTTGTAATTTCTTGCCACGCGGTAGCTTTTTTGTGCCACATTGGCAAGATATTCGAGGTGCGCGAAATCTCGAATATCATTCCCATAGATGGCTCAATGTAGCTTAGGTAAAAGATTCCTATGCGCGTAGCTAACCTTCTCAGATCCCGACAACCTAGGGGTTAATTTATCGAACATGGCCTTCATGCATGTCAGGTAATCGGAGACGTATTCTTTTTTACCTTAAATTCGATGATGAATCTCTTGTCTCAATTCGAATTGAATATCCGAATTTCCAAACCTGACTCTAAAAGCCGCCGCGAACTGATGGTAATTTCGCCACAAATGTTTGGAACCTCTAAACCAGTTGATGGCAATGCCCGATAGGGAAAAAGGGTTTACTCTCAACAAATCAGCGTCATCAACAGGTACGAGATCGCGGCCTTCCTGAATGCGCATCAAGAATGCACCCGAAGACTGGTTGCGGTTGACGTGAGGAATAGGTAGCGTAAGACCTGCAAAAGTGAGGATATGGCTCGAAGAAGTTGGACTCTGGACTCATATGCTTCACGCTAGAATCGACGAGTGTCGGAATGGAGGGGATAGGCGTCCTTGAACGCTACTTATGAGCGGCAAGAGGGATTCAGGGTACTCGATCCGCGTATTGGTCTCGAAGGTCTTGGGGTCTCGATCACTACATGGATCGGGAAAATGCTGAGTACTGCGACAGCTACGCGCATACCTTTCATGACCTATTTCAGGCTCGGGCACATATCTAACATTCAGCCGATCTGAATGTAATTTATCAGGTTCGCGATAACGATCAACAACACGTGCTTCTTCTTCACGACTGATTCTAGCCCGCGTTATACGATTCCTCGTATAACGCGGACTCCTTGTCCTTATTTATATTATATTATATATTATATATTGTTCATATTATTATATTATATTATTATTATATATAATATAATTATTTATATTATTTATAATATAAATAAGGACTCCTTGTCTTTATTTATATTATGAATACGAGGGGTATCATTGTGTCGTGGTCTACTGGATTTGATCTATTTACTTTTCAGGCTTACGGAAGAATAACTCGGCAGCTCATCCAAATTGATAAGGCTTTCTATTGCTTCAAAATAAGAAGAGTCTACTTCGGTCTGCGAAACGACGCTTACTCCTCTCATTTCGAAATTATTGCGTGAATGATTGTTGAAATTTTCCAGGGAAGGACCGTCCATATCTAAATGATTCGAGGAATTTTCATCTTCAGTTTGATCGAGATTTTCACGAGGGATGGTTTCTTCTGGACTAGGGAAGTTTAAATTCGAGCGCACTGTGCGCAACAATCGCTCGCGCAAGACAGCGAAATTCCAAGTCATTGGGAGATTTCCGCTTCCTAATTCTGCGAGAAGTCCTTCTTTATTGAGGTCGTAAATCCACGAAACGTGTTCCCTATTTTCATTCATTTCATGTGGGTTTTATTTCTCAAAGGATGGTCGATAATAATAGGGGGGCAGGGGAATAGAGTCTCGAAAGTACTACAATTGAGTTCAAAAATTGTAAGTCGCGGGACAATTCAATATAACCCGAGAAATAATAGTATTGAGGACAAAATTGTTTGTCTCCAAGGCAATCCGGCAGTCCGGAGGGCCAGCCATAAAATTCATTGCCTACTATCTTCACAACAACAGATTCTAAACTTAACAATTGCTCAAGTATAAAAACGAAATAATTTTAAATTGAGTATCGAAATTTTGCCAATTATGAGGACCATTTTATTTTTGTGGACCTACATAAAATTCTCGGAATTTCGAAATGTGCTTCAAACAGCTAAGTAGCTAAAAGTTTGTACTAAGCAACAAAATAGCTCAAAACATGGTCCTTTATAGGTCAGGATATGGAACTCTTAGTTTCAAACCCCACAATTCCCACTTTGTAGAATTCCCAAATAAGCTACATGGACGATAATCGATGGGAAGAGAGAAAAGCGATGCGATTTTTTAAAAAAATGAAGTAAAATGAAAAAAATAATAGGGCAGCAACTAGAACGCGAACGGAATGGTTAGCTAAGCCTCTAGATAAGGATAGATACTGGTAGAGGGGTCGGGTTTTTTTTTTTTAAATAAAATTTCAATAATTCTTACATTCCATGACATTTTTTTATACGTACAAATTACAAAGAATTAGGGGGAGGATCGAAAATAATATAATTCCAAAAGGGCGAGGGACTTATATTCAGAACATATTCTCATGCAAAATCAAGTTTATCAGAGAGTCTTCGATGAGCACGTGGTTCGCACCTCCAGTTCAAAAACTTGAATAAATGTACGAATCTACGTTATGCTATCGCGATGAACAGTGATTGATGGAAGATGTGATAAGTGCCCAGCGCAGAGAACTAATTTTAATCGCTACGGTTAAGAGAGATCCTCAAGTAGGCTCGCTTTCCATTGGTCTGCCCTAGCGGCTTTGCTTCTTTTCGTCGCGTCTTCCTCTGCCTTGCTGAACCAAACAAGAGATAAGAGAGACGGCATCAACATCCAGGAATAAAATAGAATACAAAAAGTGGCGAAATTACCTAGTTTGTCCATAATCGAGCTGGTAATCGCCTTGGATCGCCTTCATCCATTTTCACCAGAGACATGTCGTGGATCTCAGACGGCTAAAGAGAGAGAAGATACAAGAATCCAGGAGGGAAAGGCAGAAGAAGAATTTGCTGAAGGTCACAAGACAGAAGAAGCCTCGCCAG
>JAUMHM010085354.1:0-11674 GCA_032362435.1 Melikaiella ostensackeni | reverse complement strand
GACTCATGCCACACTCATCCTACTCTTAAATTTAGAGTGAGACTAGTGTGGTGGGAATCTGAGAGTCATTTACAGACTCTTGCCACACCCATTCCACTCTACACTAAAGAGTAGGATGAGTGCGTCAAGAGTCCGTAAATGACCCCGAATTTCCAACACGCTTTTTAAATTCTACATTTAAGAATGGGTAAAATGTGGCTGGAATCTGTGAGTCATTTGTAGACTTCTGTCACATTTATCCTGCTCTTAAATGTAGAGTAGGGAAAAGTGTCGTTAGAATTTGAGAGTCATTTACAGACTCTTGACACACTTTTCCCACTCAACACTCAAGAGTGGGATGAGTGCGGCAAGAGTCTGTAAATGATCACGATATTCCAACCAAACTTCTCCAACTCTAATTCAAGAGTGAGCAAATAAGTGTAGCTGGAGTCTGGCAGTCATTTATAGACTCTTTTCATACTTATCCCACCCTTAAATTTAGAGTGAAAAAAGTGTAGTTGGAATCTTAGAGTCATTTACAGGCACATGCCACACTCATCCTACTATTCAATTTAGAGTGAGATTAGTGTGGCTGGAATCTGGGAGTCATTTATAGACTTTTGTCATACACGTCCCACTCTACACTAAAGAGTAGACTGACTGCGGCAAGAGTCTGCAAATGACTCCGAATTTCCAACCACACTTTTCCAATTCTACAGTTAAGAGTAGGCAGAGCGTGGCTGGGATCAGGAAATCATTTGTAGACTTTTGCCAAATGAATCTCACTCTAAAATTAAGAATGGAAAAAGTGTGATTGGAATCTGGGATTCATTTACATATACTTGCCACTCTCAACCCTTTTTTATGTGTGTAGAGTGGGTAAAGTGTAACTGGATCCTAGAAGTCATTCGTGGACTCTGACCACGCTCATCACAATCCTTAATGTACAGTGGAAAAAAGTGGTTGAAATTTCGAAGTTATTTACAGATTCTTGCCACGCTCATCCCACTCTGCACTGCATAGTGGAAAAAGTGTGGTTGGAATCTGTGAGTCATTCACAAACTCTTTTACCACTCATCCCACACGTCTGTGTATAGATTGGACAGAGTTTGGCTGGAATCTGGGAGTTATTTGTAGACTCTTGCCACACTTATCCCACTCCTCAATGTAGAGTGGGAAAAGAGTGGTTGAAATTTCGAAATCACTTGCAGACTCTTGTTATACTCATCCCACTCTTCAATGAAGAGTGGGAACAGAAAGTCATTTGAAGAATCTTGCCACACTCATCCCACTCTTTAGTGTAGAGTGGAAAAAGTGTGTCAAGAGTCTGTAAATGACTCTGAGATTCCAACCACACTTTTCCCACTCTCAACTGAAGAGTAGGATGAGTTTGCCAAGAGTCTGTCTCCTTTCTGAGAAATTCGTTAATTTCCTGTCATGAGCTATTGTCTTTTCACGGTAAGTAATAGTGTGGCTGCAATGTGAGAGTCGATTTTTCGCCACACATTAGCCATTCTGGCTATCCAACTATAGCCCACACTTCGCTCGGAGTATTCTTGAATTGTCCTCCCATATTATTTCCATTCTATTCCCCACTAATGATTTTTACATGCATATTCAAACATTCATGTTGATTCATATTCAAAAAACAGATTTGCATTGATCATCTTGAAAGCATAATTACTCAAAATTCAACAATATTTGACTGTAAAATAAAAAGTAAACTATTCTTAAACTGAAGTCTTTAAATTCTTTGATTTTAATGTAATCGCAATTTTAAGTAGTTTTTAATCATTTGAGTGTATGGAGGGACTTTAAGATCAATTAAGGTACCCAGGTTTATCGAATCGAAATTCGAAATTCTAGAGCATTTTTAAAATTGAAAAAAATTTGAAGAGTTTAAAAATTGTTGTCTATGATTCAGATGGATGAAAAAAACTTATAAATTTTTTAAATGATATTTTTGAATGCGCTGAAAATTAAAAATGTTATAGGATTTACAAAATTTTAGGGTAATAAAGAAAAAATGTAACAGATTAAGAAGTCTTAGTTCAAATTTTCAGCAAATATGGCCTTTTTTAATGAAAAAATTTGAACATTTATACAAGTTTTTAATTCAAAATTCATTCATTCCTCAGAATTTCATTTTAAAACGCTTATAATTAACTTTTCTAGATTTATTACGTACTTTTAACAATTTAAAAATAGATACTGTTTTCAGAGCCAATACAATTCTAAAGTAATAACATTTGAAATGAAATAATTTTGATTTCTTAATATAAGACGATTTCTAGACATTGAGAGTTCATCAATTTTTAAATCACCAATTGTACTTGTCAGTTTTCTAAACATGAACAATTTTTATTTGAAGATTCGGAAATCACCACTATTCAAAATTTAACACTATTTGAATAACAAGGATCTATTTTCATATAGCTAGGAATGCATTTCGCAAAATTTGTTATTATGAATTTTCAAATTATTCATGTTTTAAATATTAGGAAATAAAAATCCTTGGACATAAATGCGCGCTTTGCGCGCGTGCCTTTTCTGCGAGTCTTTAACGGACCATTGAGAATGTTTCTTGGATTGCTTTTTTTTCACTCAACGAATACAAAATTTTTATTTGTAGCCGTTGAATCATATCAAATACAAATGAAAAAAATTTCAAACAAAAATGATTAATAATCAAAATACAATATATTATGAATGTGTAAATTGAATAATTTACAAAGTACTAAAGATATAATATAAAAAAGTTTCATTGCTAAATTAACTAATAGCGGAAGGCTCAAAATTAGCCGATGAAATGTAACAAAGAGAGTTGGTAAGATTATTGACAAAAAGATGTTTCTGAAGTGGAAACGTACGGTATTTCAAATTTTTCTTAGCTCAGATCAATAAATTACCAGCTTCATCATGAAAACGCAACTTTTCATTTCGAAATTCTTGCTGTATAATCCTATTACGTCATAATAATTCTGTCAGACTGGAAAACAATTCAGACTGAAGTTTCTGATTATATCGAGAGGAAGAAGAAAACTCAGTAAATATCAAGAAAATATGAAAGAGTTAAGAAGGAAAAGATTACTTTGCGTTACATCAAAACTCTTTTGACAAGAAGCTTCAAAGAATGTTTACTAGGAAATTAAATCTGGAGGTTTTAATATATTTGGACAATCTTTTCCTTAGCTTAGCAGAATATTTTCTTCTACGTGAAAATCATCACAGCCGCCTGATATATATTTATTGATTATATTATTTATAACTATTATAATCACTACAACCTTATTCTGATAATATCGAGAAAGAAAAATGAAAGCCTTTCCTGAAAAGATTTGAAGTCTGAAATTATTTACACCAAGCAACAATGAAAATATTAACAATAGTTGTTTACTGTTCATTTATTTGTTGCGAAATGATTCGATATAGTTAAACTAGAACCTTGATGTAACGCGTATCTCGGGTATGGCTTGCGATGGTTGTGACGCTCTTCCAAGAATTTCTATGACGTAAACAGTCAGGGCCGTGTGAACCATTTTCAGTATAAATACACAATGTTCATTAACTATATTTCGTGCAGACGTAGATTTTTTTATCATAAAGGATGAACCATGGACATGAGTATTTGTTTATAAATTTTTTAATAACGATCAAAATATTCAAATACTGGAATCGAAAATCACTTTTTAAACAATGATACTACTAATGATTGTTGATTATTGAGAGGTTCAAGTCACAAACTATCATTTTTTTTCAAGTTTTAGCATTTCCAACTGAACAAAAAATTTTCTCATAGGAAACGACGGAGTTGAATATTTGCTTGTACCAATTGTTCATATAAATCAACTTTAATATTAAACGAATTACTTATATAATGTAAATATATATACACTAAGCATGATACATAGTGAGTTTATCTATTTATTTTTTTAGAGAAAAAATCATATCGGCAAAATTGCCCTTTTTGACAATCTGATATCTCATTAAATTCAAAGTGGTACTGGGCATCTAAGCAAAGATAATAAAGTTATTTTGTGACCGGAAGTGATTTTCTACCTTCAACTTTATTGAATCTTTCTTTTCAGTTACTCAAGGAATTTTCATCGTTTTATTATTATTGGAATATAATAATATTTTCACTAAGAAAGAAAGTTGCACCGATTTCTCCGGTTAGCATTATTAAATGCTGTTACTAATTTTTTTCTCAATTTTTGATTTTATTTTTTAATTTTACTAATGGTTATTTACTATCTTACTGTAGAAATATTCAAAGCTAATATTATCACTCAATATTCTACTGTTATCAATCTTGAAATTTAATAAGGATAATGTAATTTCTTTTCTGGAACGAGATTTTTTATCTCGTTTTTTGTCCTCGATCTTGTTATATTTCAAGCACTTTTGATACTATCAAGGCGGTCTAAAGAAAATTTGCGGCGATTACAGTATCGATTGAACGTCATCATATCCCATTAATTTTCACGCTCGGACCTGTGGCTTTCGTTCCGCGCACTTACACATCCTTTAGGTATTGAAGTACCACATCGTATAACG
Organism: Melikaiella ostensackeni; assembly: GCA_032362435.1. NCBI lineage: Eukaryota > Metazoa > Arthropoda > Insecta > Hymenoptera > Cynipidae > Melikaiella > Melikaiella ostensackeni. The sequence continues at coordinate 7,138 of JAUMHM010085354.1, read as the reverse complement.
GGATATAAAATATCTTGCGAGAAGTGAAACGGCCCTGGGCAACTTTTCAAAACATTATTGAACTTTGATTTTTTAAACACATGCTCTTATAGGAAATAAGATTGCGCATCTTGTTTTCTAACGGAAAAAAGTTTAAACTTTCTTCTTTTCTGAAATACACTCAACTCTCGATATACGGCGCCTCGGCTCACTGCTTCCCTAGAATTCTGCCAACTCGCACTCTATAACGAGGGAATCCGGGGAACCGTGGTAGATGCGCGGCGACCTTGACGCAGCCACGCAGTACCGTAGCGACAATGCGGGCAGCTCGCAAACGCGCGCACATATTTCGCATTTATTTTTAAATACATGCGGCAAATCCTATTTTTATTAATAAGTCTTCATTATTAAAAAAAGTCCATTTTTTATGATAACAAGAATCTACATTCTACAAAATACAGTTAATTAATATTATGTATTCCTACTGGAAATGGTTCATACGGCCCTGACTGTTTTTATCGTAAAAATTCTTGGAAGAGTCTCACGGTCAAGGTAGATAATGCCCGAGACCTGCACTAACTCGAGAGTTGAGTGTAATAGGAAAAAACAAGATTTTTGCAAGGCGTAAAACTCTGGTCCTTTCTAACTTAAACTCGCTCTAAATAACCAACTATTCGGATTTCTTACTTCAAATTTGGAAAGTTTATGTCTAAAACTATATTTCAGTTGGTAGAGCAATTAAAGTTTATCTTCTGTATTATGAAAAAAGTTATTACTTCTGTTTTTGAGTAAGTGCACAAAAAACATTTAAATATTTTCAATCGCAAAGTCAGTCAACGTACTTTCAAGAAATAAAAAACTTCTAGTGGATAAAATGTTCAGTAGAACTCGTGGAAGCTTTCTGTAATATTTTACTTCAATGAAACTAGCCGTTTATGAAGTACGATAGTTTTATTGTTATACGCGGTGCCATGAGATTGAGTCCGTAGCGGAGGCTTGGAGCTCACCATCATGCTGGTGGGGTCAAATAGAAAAACGGGACTCAAAAGAACTTGTACAAGGCAATTTATTACCGATTTTGGATTTTTTGATTCAAGTAGAAAATGAAATGTCGATTCTTAGAATTTAATTTCTTAACTTTTTAAAAGCCCCCGCAATTGTGGGGAAGCGTTTGGCACTCACGGGAAGTAACTGCATCAGTGAGTTAGACATATTGGTAAAGGGCGTGGCTGCGGTTCTCTTCGTATGGAGAAGGCTTTGGGGTCCCGCATAGGCCTACAAGGGGATGCAATGGGATTACCCAAGCGTCAGGGACTCTTTTGGTCTCAACTCCAACAATGATAATAACAAATTCTTTAAAAAATTTTTCGGTTGCTCAGTATCGCTTATATTTAATGTGCGAGGATGCATGAAAGAGAAGAAAATTGTTGACTTCTGAAGTCAATTGTTGTATACAAATTATTTTAACAAATAGTCAACATGATAGATTGTTCATTTACAAAGTATATTCGTGCGTTAAAATTGCTTGTCTTTACAGTCAAGATGAGACTTGATCATTAAAATTTGTCATTTGATATTTTTTTATAATTTTTTAAGCGAATTATATAAATAAATGCCTATTATAGGAATTTATGGGCAAAGAAGGGTCGTACTTTCTTCTAGTTCTCTACACACTATCTTGTCAGTGATATGTGGTAACGAAAATTTGCCTTCCAATATCTCATGCTTATTTTAAAAACAAATTATTTAAATAAATACCGATTATCGGCATTGATTTGAAAAACATCGCTTTTTCTGCCAATCGTATTCAAATTATATTAGCTCTGATGTGAAGTGATGAAAATTTATCATTCGATGATATTTGTTAGTTGTTTAAATTAATCATATCATGGCCAATATAATGTGAATACGATTAGTAGAAAAACGGTGATTTTCCAGTGTATCCCGATAATCGGCATTTTTTCAGAAAATGAGCATAAAATATCGGAAGACAAATTTTCGTTGCTTCACGTCACTGGAAAGATAGTGTATGGACAATTAGAAGAAAAAAAGATTTTTTTTGCATTTGTTTATAAAGAATATTTTAAAAAATTATAAGCAAATATCGGTTGATAATTTTCTCTAACGAATATCACTGATAAGATAGTTCGTACAGAATGTGAAAAAACGATTCTGTTTTGTCCGCAAATGCCAATAGTAGGCACCTATTTATATAGTAAAAAAAAATTTCAACAAATATCAGTAGGCAAATTTTCTTTGATGAACATCACTATGAAGATAGTTTGTATGGAACAAGAAAAAAACGATCTTTTTTGGCGTACATGCAGATAACAGGCATTTTTTTATGATTTATTTTTAAACAAATTTTTAAAATGTCAGATGACAAATTTTCATGCTGAAGTCTCTTCTTGGCGGTAAAGGCAAGAAATTTTAACGAAAAAATATTCTTTGTAAACGGACAATTCATCATGCTGACTATTTGTTAAAATAATTTGTTTAGAGTAATTCACTTTACAAGTTAACAAATTCTTTTTCTTGCATGCATTTCTGCGTATTAAATACAAGCGATACTGAGCAAAGGAAAAATTTTTACAGGAAAATAAAAATGAAATCGTAAAAATCGGCATTTTTCTCTCTTTGTATAAAAATAAAAGTTTAGAGAGACAAAAATTCAAAAATCAGTTCTTATAATCATTTTAAAAATTAAGCGCTGAATTTTTCTTTTAAAAAATCGCTAATCGGTAATTAATTGCCTTCTAGAAGTTATGTTGAGCCCTGTTTTTGTATTTTACCCCACTGTGCAGCAGGCTGTCAGCTCTCACCCAGGTATCGACGTGGAAAATGTTATTCTCCAACATGAACTCTTCATATTCATTGATTATTATAATAAAAAAATTAAATCCTAATGTTGAATATTGGAACTATTATCTGAAAATGAAACTTAATGTTTTCTTCTTGTTACAATCATATATTTATCATTGTATAACATTTAATAATAAATACATAAGTGAATTATTTTTAATATTTGAGAAAATGTTAATACAAAACGGAATATAACGTGAAGTATATCTATATATACTACATATACACTACTTGTCATATTCCGCTTCTGATTAATATTTGGCACTGACTAGTGTACATGTGATACATTGACTAGAGGTTCGGGAAGTTTTATTCATTATCGGCTACCTTTAATAACACAAAAGAACGCGTGCTCCGAATGCGAATAATCTTTTACTCAAGGGACCCGTTATTATATTAATGCACGCTGGATATTTACAGAAAATTTAATGCCACACATATTTCGTTTCTAATTTTCTAATAAGTTTTGTCAATTTTATGAAGCATAAAAAATTGTATCCTTGCGAGTAGATAAAAATAAGTTAATTAAGTAAAGTGTTCAAGTTTTTATTTTCAGACAATTTCAACCAGGAAATATTTTAATTTTAAATTAAAAATAGATGTAATTAACAGAGAAAGTAGAGTTCTCAACAAACTAGTTGAATTCTCAACTAAAATAGATTAATTATCAACCAAAAAGTTGCATTTTTAGCCAGAAAAGATAAAATTTCTACAAAGCGAGATGAATTTTCAGACCGAAGAGACGAATTTTCAAAAAAGAGTTGAGCTTGCAGCGAAGAAAGATTTTTCAATCAGAAGGAAAAAAAAATTGACCAAGATGTTGAATTTTGAAGCCAAAAAGAAGAATTCTCTACAAAGCAGTTGAATTCTCAAACCCAAAATATATGGATTTTGAACAAAACAACTGGAATTGCAACTCTAAAGGTTGACTTCTTAACAAAATTATTGAATAGTTGAATAAAAAAAATTTCAACCGAAAATGGAATAATTAGATTTCTAGTTAGAGGAATTTAATCATCAACTAAAAAATTTGATTATTTACTAAAAGTAGTTGAATTTTTAGGCCAAGAACGACGAATTTTTTGCAAACTAGTTGAATTTTTAACACGAAAATATTAATTTTGAACAAAGCAATTAGATTCGCATCTAAAAACGATGACTTTTCGAAAAATTCTTAAATTCCTAACTAAAACAGATAATTTTTGAACCGAAAATGGAATAATCCATTTTTATGTTTGAAAAGTTTTTTTTCAGACGAAAAAAACGAAGTATAAACAAACAAGTAAAACTCATAATCAAAGAGATTAATCTTCAACCAAAAAAGTTGATTTTTGACAATGTAGTTCAACTTTCAACGAAATGAGATGAATTCTCAACGAACAATGTGATAATTGATATTGCAATCAGGAAAGTTTTTGATTTTAAAACAAAAACAAGTGAGTTCAACCACACTAGACGAATTTTCAAAAAAAGTAATTGAATCCTCAACCAAAACTGAATTATTTTTTATGAAGCAGTTGCATCTTTGACGAAAAAAGATTACATTTCTACTAAAGGAGATAAATTATCATAACAAGAAGATGAATTTTGTACCTATAATGATTTTTCAGTTAAAAAAATGTCAACCAAATTGCTAAATTTTCAAGCCAAAAAGACGAACTTTTTGAAAAACAATTAAATTTTTAACACGAAAACATGAATTTTTTATAGAAAAGACAATTTTCAATCAAATTGTTGAATTTCCCACCAAAATAGTTGAATTTTGAAACCAAAAAAAAACGAATTTTCAACAAAAGACTTTAAGCTTTTAACCAAAATGAGTGATTTTATGAAAAAATTGTGGAATTTGCAAGAAAATTATTAAAGTTTCAATAAAATAATACAGATTTCAACCAAAAAAGACGACATCTCATCCACAAAATATAAAAGTAGACATTTCAAGCAAAAAGAATAAACTTCAAATCAAAAATACTTGGATTTTCTTATTGAGTTTTGTTAATTGAGTTTGCTTCTCAGTAAAAAAGAGAGAAAGTAGACAAGAGGTGAATGGGGTTACAATTACAATTATTTGAAGTTTTTGATCAATTCATTTTGCTGATCTTACCAAATACTTTGTCGATCCAACCAAATGTCTTTCCGGGTACAAAAAATTGGTAGAAATTTCTTTAGGCTGTGGTATAAACAAATTGTTCTTAGTTTGATGGTCGTTGATGAACTTGATGCATGTGAATCAATTTGAAAGCTCTATTTTCCGATAAAATTTGTCATAAAAAATTGTATTCTTATGAACAAATGAGACTAAGTTATTTAAGTGATGTGTGAAAATTCAAATTATCAGAAAATGTATTATATTTCAAGATGAAAAAAATAGCACTCAGAAAAAGATGGTCATTCAACAAATCTTTCGGTTAACTGCTGGTTAATGTGAAAGAAAGTTTGATTACAAGTGAGCGATATTTGTATTCAATCCAGCACATTAATTCGGTTTAATTTGATCAATAAAAAATAATAGTGAAATCAATCAAATTTTACTGATCAAGAATTTCGTTTGGTTCAGTCATAAATTGTGTTGTCCATTTAATAATTATGCGCTGTAGTTTGAGCCAACAACAATTTTGTTGACTCAACTATATATTTTTCCGCATACAAAAAATTGGTATAAGTTTCGTTAGGCTTTGTTATAAACCAGTTATTTGTAATTTGGTGGTCGCTAATGAACTTGATGCTTATTAATCACTTCAGAATCACTTCAATTAATCTGAAGACTATAAATGTGTAATACTCAACTAGAGATAATTCACAGGAGAATATCGATTTTCTGCAGGCAGTAGAGAAACACAGGTGGGAATTATTTCCTGGCACTGAATTAGGAATCGATTCGACGCATGAAATGGTTCTGTCAATAGGACAAGGAAGTAAATATGTTTTACTGGACCGTTAATCATTCTGGTCATAAAGCAATTTATGATCTGAACAAATATTCCTTAATATTAGGCTCATAATTGTCAAAAAACAACCGCAAAAGCAAATAAAAAATAGTTCAACACATAATTCATAATCATATTATTACTAACAATATCAATCGCACGCTACGCGCGCGTATAGTTTCTTCTGTTCGAGAGCAAACTTATTTTTAATATGAGTTCAAAACGATGAATAAATTACGTTGGAACCTCTATTTAAGTGCCCTCCACTTACGGCTTCCGAGAATTTCAGCCGGCTTGCACTCGTCGATAAGGGGTCCAAGAGTCCTAGAGAGAGGATTTCCGCCAGCCTCGCATTCGTTGATGAGAAGGGCCAAAGGCCCAAGAGAGAGACGCGTAGAAATTCGTCGTCGTCATCGTAGAAATTGAATTTTTTTCGCCTTTGAAAAAATTGGTTTAACAAATGAATTTTTTATTCAATACCTTACAATCATTGTAATAAATTTGAACTCAGGGACTGGATCTGAAAAATTGGCTTCATATTGAGGTTATTCGACTATATAATGTTTCAGTAAAATACTTTGCTGAAATTTTATTTTTTCAAATTAATATGAAAAACTATCTGCACGCTACACACACGGAAAAAGTCATTAAGATAATTTGGAAATATTGTTTTTTTATTATTATTATACCATGAAGGAAAATCCCTTTCGTGTATTTATTATTTAGTATTTTGGTAAATATTTTACCCAAGGTACTTGGTAGGCTAATCGCTCATTAAATAATACAGTCACCTTTATCACCCTTTCCTCTGTAGAGTGGAACGATAATCAACTTTCTCCAATCATTTGGAACTTTACCGTTCACAGCACATAAATTCATAAACTCGCACAGCTATACAAACAAACATTCGCCACCCCTTCTACGCATTTCAGCGATAATACCATCTACACCGGCAACCTTACCATCATTTAGTTCCTTAATTGCGAATATAATGTCGCAGACATCGATTCTCCTTTCGCCACCTACAACAGGTTTATCTAACGTGACCTCTTATGCCAATTATAAATTCAATAATTTTAGATTTCGTTTCAATTTTGGTCAATTTTAGGATTGAAAATTCTTAGATTCAAATATTGTAAATTGTTTCGTTTCAATTTCAAACGTGAAAAATTAGCTACTTTTCCAAATTTTTCGGAATCGTAGAATATCAGATTAAAAGTCTTGATAATTGCACAATTTTAGTTTAAGGGATTTGCAATTAAACAATTTTAAATTAAATATCTCTATATCTAATCGGGTGAACTTCCGATTAAGGTTTACCTCCAAAATCATTCACACTGCGTATACCTATGTATTTTGATGCGCTGATT
>JAUMHM010085353.1:0-11675 GCA_032362435.1 Melikaiella ostensackeni | reverse complement strand
AACTTTTTTTCACTTGCTTGTTTTAATATTTGTGTATTTTTTTGTTCGTTTTTCATTAGCTTGTGTTTTTACATGAGAAGCTAATACGGTTCAATGAACACGCGAAGTTTCACTTCTGCCTTGTGTTTCTTGTTTCTGCGAATATGTGCCAAAATTCCTATCACATTGGCAATAGGAGTGTCCACGAACTGGGAAGATATATTTAATTTCAATTTGCAAATGAATAGACAATAGAAGCAAAAAATTAAATACAGTATAATTTTTATTGTGTCCAAGACATCCATCTGAAAATAGAGTTATGCAGCTGAATTTGACTTTATCAAAGTCCTTCATTATTGCGTACTTAATCGATGTTTTGTTTCCGCTTTCGTTCCGACGGGATCTCTACATTGTCACATTCCGCGGAGTATCAAATTTTGCTGATGATGATCTCCGAGGTCCCAAAACTGTTTTTTAAAACATTTTTCTCGGCAGTAAGCTTCAGTATCTTTGAAAATTCTCTCTGGAACTTCTTTTTTTTTACACCGTCCTTTATAGTTTTAGACTCTAGTCATATATTCCTTTCCCGACAATATAACACATAAGTTTTGTAAACTTTTTAATTAAAAGAAATGTCTGTTCATTGAATGCCCTCCATTAATTTCGTAATAATTTGATCTTTAAAACTTTTTACGTTTTCAATAGTAGAATTCAGTGTGAGAATTTATATTAGGCTATTTGAACTAATTTTAAACTACAAGATTTTTTAGAAAAAGGTATTAAGAAATCAAATAAAGAATAATAATAAGATATTAAACTTATCAGAAAAGTTAATTTTTAATTTTCTCTAATACTTTTAACTAATACCTTATTTCGGGAACATTTTTCCTCATTCTTCAACCAATTTTCTTCACACCTATTTCTTTTCCTGTCTCGACCCATATTCAGGTTCTTTTTATTTTAAGTAAACTTAAACTATCCTGAACATAATATTATATGATAACACTATTCTACAATAATTCTTTTACGGAATATGTACGTTAGGAGAAAATCAAAAAATAAACCTATGCTCTTTTGTTTTGGTGGCCGGCTTGACCTTCCAATCGTTCGCTGTTATACAGACGTTGATATCGCAGGACGAGCTAGCACGCGTACGGGACAACGCTGAGATATTAAATCAATTGTGACTTTAAAACTATATAACATAATTGCCTGATATTTTCTAAAAAACTTCCTCGAATCCTAAATAAAGTTTAGGTGACTGTCATTTCTAATTTTCTGAAAATTCCTTCGACTCCCGAAGCGTTTGAAACTTTCAATATCTAATTTACACCATGAAAAGAATGAAAATCGTTTTAAATTTTTAGTGGCAATTCATTGAAATTTTATAAACACGTTAGTTTCGTTGTATGATGGTGCATATTTTCTGAAATTTTTATTACAAAATTCCTATTATTGTAGAACTTATGGCGAGTTGAACACAAAAAAATCGTATTTTGCGATTGCAGAAATAAGTATCATTTCCTTGATTATTTCAAAAACTAATAAAGTCATCGCATTTATCTAAAACACTAAAAATATGCACAATAAAATTTCCTATTGGGATATGTTATTAAAAAATGACCTGACAAAAATATGACCCACGGGCCAACTAAAACGAAGGCGTTTTGGGCGTATCCCCTTTTGATCGCCAGCGGTTCGATTAATCTTTTTTGACCATTTTTGTGACTCATATTATATGTTCTTGCTATATCGCTTGCAAGAGCTTTCTTAGTTCAATCTTATTCCACTAATTCCGCATAGAAGTTTAGAAAGTTTGGTTCGTCTTATAGAAGTTTTTCGCCTCTTACTAATCCTGCAAGATTTGATCATTTTTTTCATGTTAATATTGACTGTAAAGATTTTAAATTTGGAAATAGAAAATGATGCGTTTTTCTCGAAATTCACTATTTGGAAGATCTCTAAGGACCTTTTTTTTACAGATGTCCATGAGACGTTGATCCTGAAAATAAAACGCAGTATGTGAGAAAGTGATACTAAATTATGAATTCTTCTATTGGTTTGTTTCGACATCCTTTTTTGAGACGACTTTGGATGAATCTCTTAAAACATAAAACCATAATTTTTAATTATATTGGCCTTAGGATCAAAATGATAAGCAATTATTTCTTCAAAAAAGAAGAAAACAAAATTCCAATCGGGTCAAATAAATACTAAAATTTTTGCTACTATATTTATATCATTGGTCTCTCAATTGTGTGTTGTTGTATTTGAGCAAGTATTAAACGGATTATTTTAAACGTGAATAAAGTCAGGTAGAATCGCTAAGTCTGTAGTTACCTATACAAATAATTGTTCTTTATTTTGAAGTAATAAGTTGTAAGTATATTATGACTAGGTGGAAGTGTCGTAGTATAATCCAGTATCATGTGACGCAGCTAATTCAAAAGTTCCATATCGTTGCCTTGTTATTGTTTCAATAATGTTAAAAATGTTACACAATCGCGTTCTTATATCAAACTTTTTTATATCTCATGTTTCGTTTTTCTTCCGAAAATGTTGCGTGTATTCGGACATTAAATTATTACACATTGCAAGAGCTTAAAATTATCAGCATTTGCGCCAGGCGTTAAAAAAGTGCTCGTCACGTACACGCAAATACCTACTATCTTTTTCTAGGACTTAGAAGCTCTTGAAGTTAACCTTCCAATTATAAAAAAAAAACGTATTTTCTTAAGATTTGTATCTTTGGACCGAGTATATATATATATATATATATAGGATGGACTAATTCTTGTTCTATCGAACGATCCGAAGAAAAGGAAAAAAATGTTAATGAATATAAATATGACGGCGCTTTTTCTGAAAATGTTAAAAGAAAATTTTCTCAAAATGTCTACCTTTCAAAATTATTTCTTTTTTTGGGCAGATTGCTGATAATATTATACACTAGCTATAACATATGCGCGCTACGTCACGCGCGAACCGTTGCGCTGTTCATTAATGATATACGAATATAAAACAATATTACTATGATTTCAACTTCAAATTGGACAATTTCTTGAAAAAAAAATATATTTGAGAGGCATTGAGTTCGAAATATTCAATTTATAAATTTATTAAATTTTTAATAATTCAATTTTGAATGCCTAGTTCTTGCATGGTTTTATTCCTAAAAAGAATTTTTGTTCACAAATCAATTAAATGTTTTCCCAATTTGGAGAATTGGAAAGCTATATTAAAAATACTCAGTTTTTAATGCTTTTTTGGAATTTTTCAATTTTAAACGCTCTAAATTTGACAAAGGTCCACTTTTAAGTTGTAAAATCAAATAATTTTCAGGGTCCCATGTCTTCGCCAATTTAAAAAAAAATTTGAAGTGTTATTTGTCGCTAACAAAGGAAAGAGTCAGCCAAGCTATAGCCTAATCTCATCATTTCACGAAAATTTCTGTGATGGAGTGACATGGAATCCACCTTTGAATCGGTCAACCATTAACAACAAACAAGTAGGTGCGATAGCGATTCTACCAAATTAAACTCTACAGCTAAAAACTCTACACCTAAAAACTCTACAACACTTATTTTACAAGCGAAAACTATGCATAATCATATTTATATAACAAATTGAATATTTTTGAAAATTCAGCACGGTTAAATCCTACACCATAAAACTCTGCACAGAATAAAAAACGAAAATTTTGCGGAATTAGATAAACTATACACAATACAACTCTGGACAAGAATACACTATGCAGTCGAATAAAATGATTTTGTTACCATTTCAATTTCAAAAGCCCTACACCGTTTGACCATTTGATGCTACACAGCATGACTCTACACGCAATTATGCAAAACAGCTTGCAAAACATTTTTTTTTTTTAATCAAGTTATTTTGTGTACAGTCCCCTTTGCGGGGTTTTATTGTCTGGAGTTTATTTAAATTCGCAAAATTTAAATTACTATTTTTTTGCAAAGCTTTACATTGTAGGATTCAACCGCATTGAGTTTAAATTTTGAATGACTTTACAGTTCACAGTAGTTATTATAATGTACTGAAGAACACCAATCAGGAAGTAAGGAAACCGCATTCTTCATTTCCATTCGAATCTAAAATTAATTTATATTTCAATAATTATATGAGGCAACCAGCATGAACATTCCGAATGAATCTTTACGCTCATACAATTGATTATTTCATTAGAACTTTTGCAAATGACAGTGTTAAATTTTTGAAACTGTAGATAGATATCACGAAAAAAGGATTCCAAACGAGGTTGGAATGAAGATTCAGGAAATTATTCAAAGTTAGTTATGGAAATAAAATTGAACAATAAATAAAAATCAAATTGATATATATATAGCATTAAAATTTTCTATTAAATAGGGTTGTTAGTGATGCTAATTTAAGAGTACAATTTGTTTCAAATATCGTAATCATTTTCATCGTATAACAAGAAAAACAGCCGCATAAAATGTGTCACATTTGAAAACATACCTCTGGCGCTCAAGCTATAAAACCTACCTGTATTGTGCCACACTCTTAACTCTTCGTTCTCAGTAGTTGACCCCAGACCTCTCAGTGAAGCCTAGTATATCGATCACGGATCGCATTGAAATTTTCGTAGGTTCAATAAAAGATGATGAAAATAATATAAAAACTATAGCCTACCTTCGTAATATCATGGGTGTGCCGAAAGTACATTTTGCGGATGAAATAGTTACAAGAATTAGGGCAGCACCCAAAATCCTAAGGAGCATCCTTCCGGACGATTGACGTTTTCTTCCCCCTTCACTTCCTTAGAAATTTACGTTTCGCAAAATAACTTTAGGAAATGCCTGTCTTTCCATCTTTGTTAACAATTTAGTGTTTATTATTTCTTGTTATAGTTGCCTAGAACCCTGAAAACCATACTCCCGGAACATTGACGTTTTCACTCCACAGCAATAATCACTAAATCTAGTAAACCAACCCCGACACAGTTAACTAACCCCATCACTGCAGTCACCTCCCCAAGACTTCAGAAGATATCCCTATTTCCACAGTAATAATATGCAACCCCAAGAAACCAACACTATTACGTTTAAGCAACTCTATTTCAGCGGTTTCGTTAAAAAAACTAGGTGGGGATGTTGAGGGTTGTTGAATACTATTGTTTCGTTGATAACAGAATCCGGTGTCTTCTGAAGGTAATGTGTAAAATTCTTTTCAATTTAGCAATATAAAGACCACATTACATGAAGACAGCTTCAAAATATTTCGTTGAAAATGATAGAGGTGGATTTTCTTGGTGTTTGAATATTATTGTGGGGTTAAGAACGTACTCTGTAGTTTTCTGAAAGCGGCTTGTATGACTGTTTTCATTTCAAAAATTGTATGCCTGCTTTAGATAAAGACACTTTTAAAACACTATTACATTTGTCAAACTCCATTTCAGCTGTTTCCTTGAAAAAACTAGGTGGGGATGTTAAGGGTTGTTGAATATTATTGTGTCGTTGAAAACATAACCTGGAGTTTTTGAAGGTGATTTGTGTGACTTTTTTCAGTCTAAATATTTTGTGGCCATTTTACATGCAGACACTTTGGAATTGTTTCGTTAAAAGTGATAGGGGTGGATTTCATGGGTGTTTGAATATTATTGTGAGGTTGAAAACATACTCTGTAGTTTTCTGAAAGTGGCCTTCGTGACTATTTTCATTTCAAAAATTTCATGCCTGCTTCAGGTGAAGACACCTTGGAAATTTTTCGTTAAAAGAACTAGAGGTAGATTCAAGGGGCTATTAAATATTATTGTCAAGAACATAATCTAAAGTTTTATCAAATTGACATGTGTGACCATTTTTCATTTTAGAATTTCATGACGGTTTTAGATGAAGAAACATTGGAAATTTTTCATTAGGAATACTAGGGGTAAATTTTTGGTGTGCCTGAATATTATTGTAGGGTAGGGAACATAATATAGAGTTTGAAGAGAGTGACCTATGTGACAATTTTCAATTCAAAAATGTTATGGATCTTTCAGCTGAAGACACTCTGGACATTTTTCATTAAAAGAACCGAGGGTGAATTGTGGGGGTGTTTGAATATTATTCTGGGGCTGGGAACATAATCTGTAGTATTCTGAAAGTGACATGACAAAACTCTTTAGGTAACAGTCGCATCCCTAATCATAAAAAAATTGTATCCACTATGCTAAACAATTTTAAGGAATTGGGATGCTTGATGAGCTACAAAGTACACTTTTTATTTTCTCATTTGTATTATTTTCCAGACAATCTTGGAGGAATCAGTGAAGAGATAGATGAACGTTTTCACCAAGACATAAAGAGAAACATTCGGAATTCATTGAAAAGATCTTTTGATGAAAACGATATCGTTTCCACAAAAAAAAGTGGAGCTTAAAATTTTCTTCCGCCATACTGGATCCGTTTTGCACCAAAGCACTTAGCCCCAATGCGAAACAAAAAAATATTTCACTCAGGTTTCATCAGTCTTGCGGTTTCCGTGTGTTTGATTGACTGGTGTCCTTACTTGACAAATAGTTGTATTGTTCAAAAATACCAAATTATGTGTCTAATATATTTCACTGAAAATTTTTTTTTGAGGTATTTAATCAGCTTTTTCCAGAGCTATATTTTCTCCTATTACAAGTTTACTGAGTTGTTCAATCTGTATATCTTAAAATTTTCTTCTACTTCATTGGATCCGCCATGTCGAATTTTTCAAATCTGAGCTCAAATTTGGATTCAGCAGTCTTAGAAAGCTGAGAAAACTAAGTCTTGTACAAATTCTAGAATTTATTGAGATTTTGGTCCACCATATTGGATCCGCCATCATGAATTTCGCAAATCTGAGCTCAAATTTGCATTCAGCAATCACAAAAAACATTAAGAAACTAAGTCTGGTACAAATTGAAAAATTTCTTAAAGTTTTGGTTCACCAGATTGGATCCGCTGTCTTGAGTTTTGCAAATCTGAGTTTAAATTCGGATTCATCAATCTCAATAACCTTAAGACATCAATTCCTGTACAAACTCAAAAATTTCTCGAAGTTCTGATCCGTCATGTTGGATCTGCCTTCTTGAGTTTCGGAAATCTAAGCTCAAGTTCGGATTCAGCAAACTCAAAAATCTTCAGACACCAAACTCTTTATCAATCGAATAACACAATTTTATTAACTTTCTTCGCCTTCTTTGCTAGTTTTTGAATGTGAAACTGAAATGTTTAATGTCATACTTCGGAGAAAAAGAATCGTTTCGGGATGATCAAAAATGGAAATGAAAGGTAAGAAGGAGTACTGAACGATGGCATAAGCATTTCTCAGAAAAAAAGCTTCTCGCGTGATATTCTTACAAATGTAGCTGAAAATGGTCATTTTTCCACTTCTAGGTTGGAATATCTTATAATTCTGACGTATAGGAAAAATTTGGACAACGGATTCGTTAGGACATCAGAGTCATCTAGTCCAGTCTTTGGGTACAAGAAAATGTTAATTTTTGTCGGTCCATGATTTTGTTGTGGGTTTCAGAACATACTATGGAGCTTTGTGAAAGTGGCCTGTGTAACTGTCTCTATTTAAAAAATTTCATTGCTGTTTTAGATGACGAAATATTGGAAATTTTTCGTTAAAAGAATTTGAGGTGAATTTTAGGATTTGCTCAATATCATTATGGGACTTAGAATATCATCTGTAGTTTTTTTGAAAGCAACATGTGTAAAGATTTTGATTTCAAAAATTTAATAGCTGTTTTAGATGAAGTCACTTTGGAAATTTTACGTGCAAACAATTAGGAGTGGATTGTAGAAGTCTTCCACTATTATTCTAGGTTTAAGAACATAATCTGCAGTTTCCTTTTGTGACCTGTGTAACTATTTTCAATGGAAAATTTTTTAGAATTTTTTTAGATGAGGAAAAAAATGAGGAAAAGGAAAACACTGTGGAAATTTTTCACTAAAAAAACTGGGGATTTATTGTGGGTGTTGTTGAGTATTATGACAGGGTTGAGAACATAATCTGCAGTTTTTTAAAGTGATCAATGTAACTACTTTCATTAAAAAAATTTTATGGCTATTTTGTAAAACTTGATTAAAAAGATCAAACTTTGTATCTAAAATAACTTTCAATAACATGGAATTTCTTTAATTTTGCAGAAAGTTCCAACTTTGCGATGGTGGTGTACTTATTTCTACCTTCTCGGCAATTTGAAAAAATATTAGAGATGATAATTTTTGGTATTTTTATTCTAACGAAACATGTTTTATGTGAATTTAAACCTACTAGATTACATAGTAAATTAATTCTTAAAGTGTTATAGTGGGTAAATATAATTTTTTCGCAATAAAGTAGTTATTTTTATGCATTGCTCATCCATATAGTGTAACAGTTAAACATTAAAATAGTCGTAGGTATTTTATCTTGATTTGATTCAATAAATTTAATAAACTCTAATGTGTGACTATCCTACAAAATTTCGATTTCCTTTAATCTTTATATTGTCCACCGAAAATTATGATTTTACAGACATTCAAAAATTTATAAATAATATACACCAATTTTACTGTCGTTTTATCTTAAAGTAAATATTTATTATTACCATGCCATTTATGACATAATATTTTTGGTAATACAAATCATGCTCTACGAAAATTTTCCTAGAATATAAATATATATCGAAAATATTTTCAAATTATACGAAAAGCAATTGTATCAAATCACTGAACTTGACTTTTTATCAACTTTTTGAATTCTTAAATTAAGTGGACATTCAGAAATAAAAAAATCAGTCTTTATGCGAAAATTTAAACGGATAACAAAATTTTCGGAAAGCGAATTTTCTAAAATACTGAGAATTTCTCTTAATCTTTAAATATGAAAAATCGTCCTTCAACAAAAAACGTGCTTTTCTGTGACTGTCATAAATATTTCAAAACATATAAGTTAGTATGACGAACGCAAGATAGATATACCATTGTAAAGATTCCTAATTCGTGATTTTTTAATTTTCAAAAATCAAGTTTTAACTTATTTCGAATGCAATTGGTCAAATTGAAATTTATTGCTCAGATTTCAACACTTTTAACAAATATATTTTATTTCTGAATTTTGATAATGTTCAAACTTTTTAAATTTTTAATGATCCAAATTTGATACTGTTTAATTTCGAAGTCTTCAAATTAAAATTGTTTTATTTCGAACGTTGTCAATTTAAAATTATTCTTATCAGAACGATTCAGTTTAAAATGATATAATTTTAGTGATATTAAAAATCGTCCAATCAGAACTGCTTCGTTCTTCTATGGTTTTAACACCAAATTTTAAAGTTCAACCATTTTTAAGCTATTATTTGAATTGCTGCACCCTATATATAATTTGACTTTGACATGAAAATTGAAATGGTTTAATCTACGAAAAATAATATATACTTTGCACTTGAACAATATTTCAAGCTTCTTCAATTATAATTTTTTTTAAATGACTTAATTTTTTCAAAGATGCATTTTCTTTGACGTTTTCCGGTCAGTTTGATGATTAAACAAAACTATTAATATGATAATTTTTGAGGAGCGGATGCCAAACATTTAAAAAATTATTCTTTGCTAATGAAAAGGGACATTTTTCTCAAATCCTTTATTTATCGAAGTGATGAGGATAATTACCAAAATTCTTTTTGATTCGAATGGGGATTTCTCACTATTTTGATATCTGCAAAAAATAATAAAAAGTTGAAAATCAACAGAAAAGCGACAGTTTTTTTGAAAATGAAAAGTTTTGGTGTTTTTTTTAAGCATTCGAGATACATGAAATATTCAGAGAAAATTTGTTTCTTACAAGGAGTTCCACTAACAGATCCTTTTCCATTTTTCGATATTTCGCATCGGCTTTTATTCCTCACAGACGAAGCTTTGTAATGGTAAAAATTTCGAAAAAAAATCAAAGCGTTCAATTAAACGTTCCTCAATTAAAAAATATCTAATAGAATATTCTAAGCAATCATCAAGGTTTGTGTGTGTGTGTGGGGTTGTTAAATATTATTGTGGGAATGAGAACCTAATCTGCCATTTCCTGAAATAGACCTATGTGACTACTATCATTACAAAAAATTTATGTCTGTTTTAGATGAAGACACGTTACCATTTTTTCCTTCAAAGAACAAGGGGTGGATTGAAGGGATTGTTGAATATCACTGTTGGGTTGAGAACATAGCATGGAGATTTCTGAAGGTGACCTGTGTGACTATTTTCGCTTCGAAAAATGTTACGGCTCTTTTACCTGAAGACGCTTTGGAATTGTTTCACTAAAAGAACTAGTGGTTGTTTTTGAGGAATGTTGAGTATTGTTGTAGGGTAGGTAACATAATCTAGAGTTTTTTAAAAGCGACCTATGTAACTATGTTCATTTTATAAATTTTATGGCTATTTAAATGAAGACACTTTGGAAATTTTTGATTCAAAGAATTACGAGTTTTAGGGGTTGTTAAATATGACTGTTGCGCCTAGAACATAACACAGAGTTTTCTGAAAGTAACCTGTGAGACTATTTTTAATTAAAAAATGATATGGTTGTTTTACCTAGAGACACATTGAAATTGTTTTACTAAAAATACTAGGGGTTGTTTTCGAGAATTATTGAGTATTATTGTGGGGCTGAGAACATAAGCTGGAGTTTTCTTAATGTGGCATGTGTAACTATTCTCATTTTCTCAATTTTATGGCTGTTTTAGATAAAGACACTTTAAAAACTTTTGGTTTTAAGAACTAAGGAGAGATTTTAGGGGTTATTGATTATTACTATCACGAAAGAAATTTTCCAGCCGAGACAAGCTACTCTAGAAGCATGTAGAAATTAAATATCAAACAATGTGAATGTTATTAGGTATACTAGAACAGCGAATCATAAGGCAATTCATCTTTGAAAGATAAACAAAATATCAAAAGAGATGAATTTGCAAACTAGAATATATAATTATATATTCTTATATTATAAAAACCGAATTATAATAATACACTTCAGCCAAAAAGAATGAACTTTCAAACAAAAATAGTTGGATTTTCATATTGGGTTCTATTAATTCAGTTCGCATTAAAGTTGAAGACGAGAAAAGAGACAAAAGAGGAGAATAGAGGAAAGATTGTAAAGCCTGTGATAAGTAAATAGGAATTTCGATAATTTATAGGCTTGAGTTTGAATAAAATAAAAAATATATATATATAATTTATAATAATATATGATAAAATATAAGAACAAAATTGTGGGGTGAGAGCACAGAAATGCTAAAAAAATACACCAAGTATAAATAAGAACCACCCTAGTGTGCCTGCCCGATTTAAAATGAATCCGGTCGACATCTTCACAAAAAGCTTCTGTACAAAAAAGTAACTGTAAAAGTACATACTTCAAAGTTACTTTGGGCTATCAATTTTTGTATTATTTTAATTAAAAATAAAATTATACGACGTTTTGTATGCTGAATAATTTTGTTGAGAAATGAATAGTTTTTAAGTGGCAGAGTGTGCTTTTAAAACGCCTGACCAATTGAGAAACTAAGGGTGACGGAAGTTTGTTCAGCAGAGTTTGTATCGTGAACGAAGACCTGTTTGAAGTTTG
Organism: Melikaiella ostensackeni; assembly: GCA_032362435.1. Lineage (NCBI taxonomy): Eukaryota > Metazoa > Arthropoda > Insecta > Hymenoptera > Cynipidae > Melikaiella > Melikaiella ostensackeni. The sequence goes on along the minus strand of JAUMHM010085353.1, from coordinate 92 downwards.
AGAACAACTTGAGCAGGACATTTCTGAGAGTCACCGTGTTTCAAGTTGTTTTTGCTATGCGAAATCGACAGGCAAGACCGCAATCTAAGCGG
>JAUMHM010085352.1:0-11677 GCA_032362435.1 Melikaiella ostensackeni | reverse complement strand
CAATGTTCACGAAACGTCGGCAAGATTCGTAGTTTTGCACACGATTGAAACCCGAAACACCTCCTTTCATCAAACAACTAAGTTGTTTCGATATCGAATCAAGCCAAACAATAAGACCCTAAGGATCTTCTTGTAGAAGAGGACAGTTTGTTGCTCACAAGCCCAAAAAATGAGCCTGGAAGCGTAACAGACCCCCAATGCCGGTTTGCGTGGATGGGAGAGACTGCGACTGCGCGTTTTATGGACGCCTGGCGCTGAGGCCCGTTCGCGGCTCTGTAAAGACGGTTGCGCGATATAGGGGCAATGCTTAGATAGCTTACAACGTAGATGAGTTGAAGCAACTTTTTTCCGAATTTCATAATCTTTTAACAAGTCCCCTTTATTCTAGAACGCTATGAATTGAAGCATTTTCTTCAAATTTAAGTTTTTTAAGACACCGTTTCAAAAAATATGTTCATAAGATTATGACTTCAAATGTTCCAATTTTTTTTCTCATTTGAATGATCATGAATTATTACGATGTGAATAAGAAATATGAATATTGGCTTGGTTTTGAGTTTCCTCATTTTATATTCATGGATTTTAAAAATTTATAATACAGACATTTTTTAATCAAAAGTTCTCGATATACCGCCTACCTAAAATTGCTGCTGGTTGCATTCGATTATGAGGGTATTCAAGAGGCCGAGAGAGAGGTGCTATGAGCTCAGCGGAGTTCAGCAGTTCCGTAGCCACAAAGCGGGCAGTTCGAATACTCGCGTGCATATTCCGCATTTATTTTTAAATACAAGCGAAAAATTCTCTTTTCATTAATTAGTATTTATCAGTAAAAAAGGCCTATCCTTTATGATAACAAAAATCTAAATTTGTACAAAATACAGTTAAATAATATGATGTATTCCTACTGGAAATGGTTCAAACGACCCTGACTGTTTGTATCATAGAAATTCCTGGAAGAGCCTCACGGTCATCGCAGGCCATACCTGACACTGCAGTTAAATTGAGGGTTGAGTGTATTAGCAAATGAAGTTAGGCGCATTAGATGAACCGCACATTTCCGTTGAAATGTCAACACAAAGGTGCGAATACCAAAAATATTTTTCTTGATTTTATATCTGGGGTGTCTTACAACTATTTTCTGATGAGAAAACAAAATCTTCGCCAGAGCCGTTTAAGAGAAAATTCATGTTCAATTTCAAAAAATCGAAATTTGCAGTTTTTCTCGAAAGCGAAGCGAGATATGGAAGAATGTTGAGAATGCAAAATTATTCCTGGGAAAAATTTTAACAAAAAGGCGCCCTTAATAAATTTAAATCTCACTTTAAAAAAAAACTTGATTTTTCAATTTTATTCTTCTTTTCTTATTTCTTGGTTTCGATGTAATTATTTTAAGTAGAAAAGCTAGAAATTTAATCACATCCATATGTTCTTTAACACTAAAAACTTTTTATCATAAGCCGACAACATTTTAAAAATAAATAAATATCTTCAGACAATTCAAATTATAATAGTTATCTATTCTATTTTCTTCTCTTGTATACAACAATGAGAAGAAAAAAAAATTTTCTCCTAAAATCGAAGAGTCAAGTTTTTCAAAAAAACGAAGTAAGACTAAACATTTTTGAGGGGGTCTTTTGTTGCAATTTTTCCAAGGAACAATTTTCTCTCCTAAATTTCTTCCATATCTCGCTTCGTTTTCGGAAAAAAGTGGCAATTTCGATTTTTTAATATGAAAAGGATTTTTTCAAAAACAGATCCAGCGAAGATTTTTTTAAATCAGAAAATAGTTGTAAGACAACTCAGATACAAAATAAAGAAAAATATTCTTGGTCTTCGCACATTTGGGTTGAAGTCATTTCAACGGAACCGTGACCGAGTGGTAAAATTTATATCAGTTTTAGGCAAATCTGTAAAAATTTCAGAATTTTGGCCACCATTTCGAATCCGCCATTTTGAATTTGTAGCTTCTGACTTCGAATTCGAAATGAGCGACCACAAGAACCCCCTTGTACCAAGTTTTAGGCCAATCTATAAAAAGTTAAAAATGTTGGCCACCATGTTGGATCTGCCATCTAAAATTTGTAAATTTTAATATCAAAGTCGGAAGTAGTGACTTTAAAAACCCCCTTGTACCACGTTTTAGGCATATCTGTAAAAATTTTTAAACTTTGGCCGCCATATTGGATCGGCCATTATGAATTTGTAACTTTTGACGTCAAAATCGAAATAAGTGACCTCAAAAACCCCCTTGTACCAAGTTTTAGGCAAATATGTAAAAAAAATTTAATTTTGGCCCCCATTCTGAATTTGTAACCTTCGACGTCAAAGTCAAAATTAATGACGTCAAAAACCCCTTGTACCAAGTTTAAGGAAAATTGTAAAAATTTTAAAATTTTAACCGCAATATTGTTGGAATTTATGTAAAATTAGTACAAAAGGCGAACGAACATTATAATTCTAACTAATTAGTATATAGAAAGAAGTGACTTTGTTTACTCTATCCAAATGCGATATCGCTGAAAGAATCTACAGTTTTGTTTATAAATTCTGATATGCAGTCTTTTATAAGTCACTTTAACGCGTATGCTTTTGACCATAGGTTTCATTTAGTTGCTCTCCTGCCTTGGTAGAATAAAGATAATTGAATATAGATCTGCATAAAACCGTATTCAATTTGTTTAATCAATTTATTCCAAGCCCTAACTCTAATAGGTTATTGGCCCATACTATCGCTAAAAGTTAAAATTTGCGAAACTAAAAATACAGAATAAGAAAAAATAGCAAAATGCTGCGTGGTTTTATATGAAGTTCTTTGTGTGGTTTCTTTGAGTGGTTTCTTGACTTCTTTGTGAATTTGTGTAAAATTTGAGTGAAAGTGGAAATGGAAAACAAATTGACAAAGCGAAATATGCAACCGTTCGATGTTGAAGAATATTCTGATGGAAATTTCATGTGAAATCTTTGCTCGATGAACTCGGTGTTCGAGACATTGTGGATGAAGAAAACCCGACTGAAATTACGGACGAGTGGCGTAAGAGGACTCTACGGCCAAAGGTGTAATTGTGGAGTATCTGAGTGACTCATTTCTGAGTTTTGTTAAGGATAATACAGCAGCAGAAGACATTTTTAGCAACTAAGATTCAATCTATGAAAGACGCAGTTTGACAACGCAATTGGCTTTACGCAAGCAACTTCTGAATTTAAAATTGCAGGGCGATGTAACATTAACATAACACAACACAAGTAACAACAGTATATTTTAATAAATTTGATTCAATCATCTCTGGTTTGATAGCAGCAGACGCTTCACATGATGAAACGGATAAAATCTCTCAGTTGTTACTGACTTTGCCTAGTACTTATGATGGCATCGCGACTGCACTTGAAGCTTAGGGTGATAATTCAACCCTTGTTTTTGTTAAAACTCGACTGTTGGGACATGATGTCAAAATGAGGGCGGAAAATTAAACCACTACTCTAAAAGTTCTGCATGCAGGTAATAACCATAAGAAGCCAGACTGTTTTTATCATAAACAAATAATTCAACAACAGAACCGCTCACGAAATTTGACAACGTTACAAACAAATTTTGCGAATGCTGATGGTTTCGCGTTTATGATGGGCCATCCACATCCAAACAGTTCTACCAACGGAGATGAGACATTATCTATTCTTGATTCCGGAGCAACTCATCATATCACTAAAAGAGAGGACATTTTCACTGATTGTTAAACTTTATCATCGCCAATGCGGATTTCGATAGCCTATAAAAGATGAGCTCGAATCACTTAAAATGAATAACACGTGGATAATTGTACCAAAACCCTTGAATAAAAATATTGTAACTTGTAAGTGGGTTTTCATATTAAACAAAGATGAATCCGGAACTCCCACGAAATACAAGACTAGACTGGTAGCACGAGGTTTCAATAAAAAATATGCAATAGATTGTGATGAAATTTTTGCACTCGCAGCTAGAATTTCCACTATTCGTTTTCTTTTAGCATTTGCAAATCAGTTTGATCTTTTAATACATCAAATGGATGTAAAGACAGCATTCTTAAACATTTTGCATGAAGAAATTTACATGCAAATTCCAGAAGGTGTCGAAGCAGAAAATGGCCAAGTTTGTAAACTAAACAAATCTTTGTATCGTTTAAAACAAGCATCTCGTTGTTGGTATGGACGTTTTGATGAAGTAATGATAGAAAAAGGTTTTAAAAATTCTTTAGCTGATAATTGTTTATATTATCTGGACAGAGGTCATATAACTAAAAATATTTATTTGCTACTATATGTAGATAACATTCTAATAGTTACTAAAAATCAAGAGACCATGCTAAATCTCAAAAGGTATCTATGCGGCTGTTTAAAATGACTGATTTGAAAGAAATGAAATTTTTCCTCGAAATTTCAATTGAAAGAAGTCAGGAAACGATTTCATTAAATGAAACTTCATATTTGCAAAATGTATTGCAAAATTTGGCATGGGTGATTGTAAAGCAATAGATACACATTTACCATTAAAAGTAAATTATGATGATGATGCTTTAAATTCAGGTGAAATCTGTGGTGATGCACCTTGTGAAAATTTGATTGGTAGTTTAATGTATGCGATGTTTCGACAAGACCTGATCTCTTTTTTTCAATTAACTTTTTGAGAAAAAGGGTGTTAAGGTACATAAAAGGTATTTTAGAACTAAAATTAACATATCTTAAAAGTGAATATAAAAATGTGTTAATTGGCTACGTTGATGCCGACTGGGGCAGCAATAAACATGATAGGAAAAGTAAAACACGGTATCTGTTAAAAACCTTTCAAAAGTGAATGGAATATTTAATTTGGAATGCACCAATTCTAAATAAAGGTTCAGTCTTCCTGCACATTTTTTAAACGTTCAACATTTTTAAGAGCATAAATTCTTAAAGAAATGCTGAATCTTTAAACTCCCGTTACTGGCATTATTTAATAACTGGAATAGAAAGGGTTTTGAAACAAACTTGAGAGCAAAAGACTGGAGAGGAAACTTGAAAAAGGTCACAGCTTCACACATTTTATTAAAGCATTAAATACAATTTTTCTCAATTAAATATTTAATTTTGTATAAAAGTGCAAAAATCCAATTTGTAATTTAAGGGTTTTAATGACAGCATTCTGGATCATTATAATTGAGTGTTGTATTTTATTCATCCAGGTGTAAAATGCCTCGAATACCACAAAACTTCGCAATTTGTTCTACCTTCGTTGGTAAAACACTTGACCTTGTTCCACACAACTTTTTCTCGTAAATCTTTGTGTGAAACTCGTTAAAACTTATTTCGGGAGACGAAATAGTTAAGCCGAATTTTAAATTTTACTGATAGCTGCAATTTTGGAGATGCTTTTTAAATTGGGCGAGAATTCAATCAGAAAGTTTTCCTCTTTACATTCTCAATTTCGTTGGATGATTATCCACGAAAGACGCAAAAAAATCTAAATGAATATGGGTTTTATGCCCCTTCGTATTTTCATTAAATCTGACCTAAATTGTTGTTCTAAAAGTTAGATTTATTTCTTTGCAATTAGAAATAATTGACCCTCGTTAGCTTATGTTCCTCATCACTGTTTTAATTTATCTCCCAAGAGTTCGCTCTTTTTTTACAAAACAATTCTTTGCATGTTAAGAAAAAATGAAAATTATTGTCATCGGTACAATATTAGTCACTTAAGGAATCACTATAAGCGTCAAACAAAATTATAAAATACGCAGATAGAGATTAAATTTACTAAAAAGTCAGAGTAGATCATTTATATTCGAGGAACCTAACAATAATCAATAATGCCACAGCCAAACATTACTTGAAAAAGTGAAAAAAGTGACCTCTTTGAACTGAAAAAGTGACTAAAATTTACTAAAAGTGACTAATGTGCATGAATAACGTGACTTCATGTTGTTCTGAATTCAAAAAAATTCAAAAGAATTCGATAAAACTTAAAGGAATTCCAAGTGAATTTTAACCACTCAGGATAAATTCATAAGAATTCAGAGTGAATTCAATACAATTTAAGTTAAAGTCAGAAGAATTCAGGGTAAATTCAATGAAAAAAATTGTACAAATCCAAAATATTCCATAGATTTCAATCAAATTGGAGTGAATGAAAAAGAATTCAAGGAAATTCAAGAGACTTTGATGAAATTCATCAGAATTTAAGTGAACTAAAAAAAAAATTCAAAAAGCAAGAAAGGAGCCGGTGAATAAAATAAAATTCTTGTGAATCCAGAGGAATTTAAGGGAAATGAGAAGTATTCGATGAAATTGATAAAAATTCAAGATGAATTTTCACAAAAAATTCGAGCAAATTAAAACATTTCGAAAATATTTTTAAAAATTCATTGAATTCAGTAAAATTGAAGTAAATTTAAAAGAATTCAAGGGAATTCAAGAGAATTCAAAATAAATTTAAAAGAATTGAGACTGAATTACAAATTAATTTAAATGAATAAAAAAAATTGAAGGACCCAAAATATTTCATTTATTTCAGTAAAATTGAAGTGAATTTAGAAGGATTCGAAGAAATTAAAGGGCCATTGATGAAATTCATAAGAATTTAAGTGAATTGAATAAAATTTTAAAAATAAAAAAATTCTCATTGAATTGAATAAACTGGGAGTGAACAGAATTTAGGGCGCATTCAACAGAGTTAAAAGAATGAAATGAATGTAAAATGTAAAATGAGTAAATGTAGAATGAATTTTTAAAAAATCGCCTGAATTTAGAGGAATTTAAGGGAAATGAAAAGAATACCATGAAACTGATAAAAATTTAAGATAAATCTTTAAAAAATTCAAGTGAATTGACAACGTTTCAAGAATATTTGAAAAATTCATTGAATTCAATAAATTTGGAGTGAATTTAGAAAAATTCAAGGAAATTCAAAAAGAATTTGATGAAAAGACCTGAGGGTGGATAAAAAAAATCAAGAGTATTCCAAAGAATTTAAAATAGTTCAGGTTCAAATAAAAATGAATTGAAAAAAAATTTTTGATCCAAAATATTCCATTAATTTCAGTAAAATTGGAGTGAATTCAGAAAAATTCAAGGGAATTCAATCGACTTTGATGAAATTCATAGTAACTTGAGTGAATGGAATAAAATTTTAAAACTCAACAAGTTTCCACTGAATAGAATAAATTGTATGTGAACAGAATTTAGGGCAAGTTGATAAGAATTGAAGTGAACTGAAGAAAATTGAAAAAATAAGAAAAAGGCAAATGAATAACATAAAATTCGTGTGAATTGACAGGAATTTAAGGGAAATGAGCAGAATTCAATCAAATTGATAAAAATTCAAGTTGAATCTCTAAAAAAATCGAGTGCATTAAAAACATTTCAAAATCTTTTGAAAATTTATTGAATACATTAAATTTGGAGAAAATAGAGAAAAATTCAAGGGAATTCAAAAAGAATTTTATGAAAAGACTTTAGAATGAATTAAAAAAAATTTAAGAGAATTCCAAAGAATTCAAAAGAATTCAGGTTGAAATACAAATTAATTGAATTTTTTATTAATCTAGAATATTCCATTGATTTCAGTAAAATTGAAGTGCATTTGGAAGAATTCAAAAGAATTCAAGCGACTTTGATAAAATTCAGAAGAATTTGAGTGAATTGGATAAAATTTTAAAAAATTAAAAAAATTTCCATTAAATTGAATACATTGGATGTGAACGAATTCAGGGCAAATTCATCAGAATTTAAGTGAACTGAAAAAAATTCAAAAAATAAGAAAAACACCAGTGAATAAAATAAAATTCGTGTGAATTTAGAAAAATTTAAGGGAAATGAGAAAAATTCGGTAAAATTGATAAAAATTCAAAATGAATCTTTAAAAAATTCAAGTAAATTGAAAACATTTCAAAACTATGTAAAAATCATTGAATTCTTTAAATTTGGAGCAAATTTATAAAAATTTGAGAAAATTCGAAAAGAATTCTATGAAAAGACTTAAGGGTAAATTTAAAAAAATCAGGAGAATTCCAAAGAATTTGAGAGAATTCAGGTTGAGATCCAAATGAACTGAAAAAAAAATTTTAATCCAAAATATTCCATTGATTTTCGGGAAATTGGAGCAATTTAGAAGAATTCAAGCGACTTCGATGAAATTCAGGAGCATTTGAGTGAATTGAATAAAGTTTTAAAAGTCAAAAAATTTCCATTGAACTGAATAAATTAGATGTGAATGAAATTCAGGGCAAATTCATCATGATTTAAGTGAACTGAAAAAAAATTAAATAAGAAAAAACCGACGAATGAAATGAAATTCGTGTGAACTCAGAGGAATTTGAGGAAAACGAGAAGAATTCGATAAAATTGATGAAAATTCAAGATGAATCTTCAAAACATTCAAGTGAATTGAAAACATTACAAAACTATTTTTAAAAAATAACTGAATTTATTAAATTTGGAGTGAATTTAGAAAAACTCAAAGGAATTCAAATAGAATTTTATGAAAATACTTAAGGTTTTAGACCAATTTAGAAGTCTCATGCTGCTCGTTCAAACGGCACACTCTTTGCAAAATACAGCTCCGACAAGGATCAGTCTCTCTCGCAATCACCCCAGGTAAAGAGATTCACAGAGCCATTATACATCACGATTCAGTTTTCCATTTGATCTTACAGTCGCTTTACTACCATTATATATAGCTATTATTGATTTTAGAAGCCAACCATTCACTGCATACTCTTTCAGGACTTCCCGAAGTTTAGATCTATTCACACTATTAAAAGCTTTTTCCAGATCAATAAATGCACAGAAAACTTTTTTTTTAATCCCAAACTTTTTTCTATGATCTATGTTAAGCTAAATATCAGATCCGCACATGATTTCCATGGCATAAACCCACATTGACTACCCTGATGCTTTCTATAGTTATTCCCATGACCTTACTAATAAGTATTTTGGTAACTATTTTGCCCACGGTACATAGCAGATTAATCGCTCTATAATTAGCACAGTCACCTTTATCACCCTTTCCCCTGTAGAGTTGAACGATAATCGTCTTTCTTCAATCATTTGGAACTTCACCGTTCACAGCACACATATTCATAAATTCGCTCAGTCACAAAAACAAGTATCCGCCACCGCTCTTGAGCATTTCAGCCGTGATACCGTCTACACCAGCAGCCTTCACAGAAAAAACTGAAGGTAAACCTTGTTGCAGGTAACTTTGTATTTTTATCTACTTGTATGAGTAAAACACAAATATTACCGTCGGCAGGGAGTAAACTTTCTTTTGTTCTCATGAAAGTGGTCACGACCGTTCGGAAAATTGGAAGCCACTAGCTTTGATCGCGGAAGTGAAGTTAGCTGAGGGTTAGTGCAACAGCCGAATCGGGTAATTGCGACTTCATAAAGACGGTCATGACGAATTGTAATAGCTCTCGAATGTTACTTACACGTATGCGTAAAAGCAGAAAAATACCGTGGTGTCAGGGCAATGATTACCCACATGGGGTAAATTTTGTTGCATGTAATCTTCACTCCAAAATCAAGGTAAAGATTACTTTTAGTTTTTTCTGTGTTACCATTCTTTAGTTTCTTAATCACGGATATAATGTCGTCGATATCAATTCTTCTTCCGCTACCTACAACGGGATTGTCTAAAGTTTCCTCTACAGTGTGACGGTTTCACTTTGTTCGCATCCCATACCATTTCACCATCAGCATTCTTAGTACTAGTACTTCCTTTCCTAATATTCTCAACCAATTTCGCTTTTTATGTTTTTATCCTTATAATCATTTTCTAATCTAGTCCTTCCCTTAATCCTCATCGCTAAGATGTTCCCGTAATTCAAAGTGGAGAAAGAAAAATCCTAAATTTCTTGTTTATATTAGAAAACCACTTTGTTATTCAATCTTTCAAAGTACACTTTACCCTTTTTGTACGTAGATTGGCCATAAATTAGCTGAACAAGGTAACTAAGGAAGAGAGCATCAAAGGCTCGTTTATTGAGAAACGTGCATAGGAAAATCAGCTTTTATCACAGTACTGTGTCTCAGCCAATCAATATAGGGGATGGGGGTAGGTTGGTTCATGGTTTCCTCGCTTACACGGTTACGTAAGGAAGAGAGCATCAAAGGCTCGTTTATGGAGAAAGGCGCATAGGAAAATCAGCTTTTATCACAGTACTGTGTCTCAGCCAATCAATATAGGGGATAGGGGTAAGTTGGTTCATGGTTTCCTCGCTTACACGGTTACGAAAGCGAATTGTTCTACGGTCACGTGAAACCGGCCTGACCCTGGCCTGCATCCGAAAGCCACGATATACATGCCTGGACCACGGGTTAACAGCTCGGAGCGTGCCAAGAAAAATCTGTGTTTGTGTGTGCATTTACACTATCTCTGATGGTGTTTGTAGACAAACTGCCCGTATTGAACGAAGCTTTTCAGATTTTCACTGAAAAGCCCCGCTCCGAGGTGACCTTGAAACTACTTTACCCCGGTGATTTCAATTATTCTAAAAATTTCTTTTCGTCGGTTTGTTTAAGAACAATCTATTCAGATTATTCCATTTTTTAATAAAGAAGAAAGGTAATAAGCCAAAATAGTAACAAATTTCTAAAAGTTGCTAACTTACTCAAATTTGTATACTATATTTAATAAAAATAGATATCTTTTCGTAAATTGAGTTAATCATTAATACCTCAATTAAAAGAAACCTCGACAGACAAATGTACAATAAATGTACAACAGAAAAAAAAGACGGAGAAAAAGAAAGAGTCAATCAAACTCACCTCTTATTCTTTCTTTTCTCCGTATTTTTCATACTACTGGGGACCAAAATGTTTCGAAACCAATTTAGACTTACTCATTAGGGGTGATTTATAGGAAAACTACACTTATGAATAATGAAACATATATTAATTAAATTCAAATACAGCCTGAGAATAAGAATAAAAAAATTTTATTATCAAATGTTGTTTGGTTAATCCTTCCATTTTCTTATTGAAATCAAAAATCTTCCCGATCGAAATGAAATTCACTTTCTTATGAAAATTGTATTGTACTAAAATGGACAACACCAGAATATTCTGTGTATCTGTGCATAATAAGCTTTTAAACCAAATTCGAGATAGATAGTTTAGCTGCCATACGCCTACGTGACCAAAAAAATTTCCCACCAACAGAGATGAATTTTCAACCCAAAGAAAGAAATTTTCATTAAAAAAATTAACTTTTAACAAAACAGTTGCATTAAGGACTAAAATGTTGAATTTTCAATCCAAAAAAGCGAACTTTCAACAACAACAAAAAATAAGTTTTAACCAAATAGTTGTATTAACAACCAAATAGTTACATTTTCAAGCCAAATATCTGAATTTTCAAGTCAAAAAGATGAATTTTTCAGAACATATTCGAATTTTCAACCCGTAAAGTTGAATTTTCAAGAAAAAAGTTTATTTTCAACTAAGAAGGTTCCATGAGGAAAAGAAAGGAAAGATTACCATAGAAGATTAAACTTTGGATCCAAATGTACGAATTCTTAATAACACAGTTAAATTTTTGACCAAAAAGATGACTTTAACAAAACAGTTGCATTTTCAACAAAATAAATAAACTTTTGATAAAATAGTTGAATTTTTAACCAAACAGCTGAATGTTAAAATGATCAATTTTTAACCAAGAAGATTA
>JAUMHM010085351.1:0-11677 GCA_032362435.1 Melikaiella ostensackeni | reverse complement strand
ATTAATTAAATATTATATTCATATTTTTTGTTTATTTTACATGAAATAATATTGTGTTACATTTTATGTTTATATTTTTTCATTTTATTACCCACATGTACATTGCATTTGGAAATTTACATATAGAGAAACCAACCTTACTCAGTGTGTCTCAATTCCTCTTTCACAGGAGATCGATAGACCCTAATCCTTGTGCTTAAACCCAAGTCCCTTAATTACCCAAGATACCCCCACGTTCTCAATCCTATAGAAATCCTTAATCTTTCACCGTCTTCAGTTGTATCTCGATTAGAAGCGCTCACATTTGCCTGAACATTGGTCAGGGAAGTGGGAAACTGCAGAAAGCCAAAACTCTCAAGCACAGCTGGTTACCAACAGATGATTTCGTGGTTTCCACAAGTCGAGAATCACAACACAGCGATAGCTGTGTTGGTTGTTTGGCCTCATTTTCTATTAGATATATATATATATATATATATATATATGTTGTATATCGATAAACTTCAACATCGAATCAATTTAATATTAAATTTTAGTTCAACCTATTTTTTTAATTGAACTAAAGTTGTGGAGGATGTCGGTTTCGAGGCGGTACTATATAAAAGTTATCTGGTTTTATTGGCTGGCCTACTGGACATTCCAGAATTTCTTTTCTGGTCATTGTAGGACTTTCGCCGGATATAAGGTTTATCTTCACGCGCTTATGAGTTGCATTATATATTCCACGAAGTAAACCAGTTTCCTCCTCGAAAAATGCAACAACGTAACCACTGGATGAATACAGAGCAATACATTCATGTGTTGGCATGTCATCGAAGTCCTCACGCGTTAGTTTCCTTTTAAGTCGTTTCAGCCTAGGGAAAACGTACATTTTGAATTTAAAGCTCTCGTCCTGATTATTTTTGGGAATGAGAGTTGCGCCCATGTAAATAGGTAGGGGTCGAGGAGAAGGATCGTTATAAGTGGGTCCGGCATGCGAAGGTACGACATGAGAGGGTCCGCAAGAATTTATAGAACTGCGATTAGGTGAACATTCGACCTTCGGACTTATTCCTGTAAAGAGAAATAGAAATGAATTGATTTTAATACTTAGTATACAGGTATAAATGAGAACGGCTGAATATGCAGGGTGTCCCACCACCTATACAACTTCTCGTACTATGTGATAAAGGCAGCAACAAATGTCACTCTTTTCGATTCGCCGCAGAGTTTCCGTCACATAACTTGTGACAAAACTAGCAAAAAATTGGACATTCGCGAAACCAAGCAAACATTCTTTCTTGAAAATTAGTCAGCAAGATTGAAATAATGAAATACCTTCTCTTACAACATAAGTTACACTTTTTGATTCAATGCGGAGTTTATGTTACATAAGTTGTTGTAAAACTAACAGAAAAATTTAACATTCTCGAAACCTAGCAAGCTTGCTTTCTTGTAAATTTATTAACAAGCTTAAGATAACATAAGACTCTCGAACATTTTAAATTTAAATTTCGAAAAAAACCTGCGAACTTATTACTTTCAGAATTATTAATCCGAAAATAACACAACACTTTTTCAACCAGCAGAAGTCATTCTTGTCTATTTCTACAGAGATTCCGTTACATTTATTGCAACAAAACCAGCAAAAAAACTCAAAGCTCGGAGAACTGTCTGAAGAATGTAGGCAGTCTGAAAAAAACTTTCCGGCTTCTCAGACACTTATAAATTATATAAAATTGAGAGAATTTGAAAAAATAGTGTAAAAATTTCTTATCTTCAGTCACATTTGTTGAATTTTCAAAAATAGATAAGAGTTTGTTGTCAGAGTTAAACAAGATTCGTAGTTTTGCACACGATTGAAACGCGAAACACCTCCTTTCATCATAATGAATCATCGTGAAAGCATTAAATCTATTATTGCTTATTGTGTTTTTTGATGTAGAAACTATTTAAAAAAATTTTAACCTGGATTTTAATCATGCCGCCGGAAGTAGTACCCTTCCATTAAAAAATGAAAAAGTGTGATCAATTTCTAACTTTGGTGACACTCATTCAATTCTAAGAAAATAGATAAGTATTTGTTGTCAAAGAGAAACATTGTCACTTGTATTCCTTGATAAAGAAACTACCCAAAAAAGAGTTATTACTTGAATTTTAATCATGCTGTCGGAAGTAGTGCCATGATTCAAATTCATGCTTAAAAATTGTTGGATAGTTTTTCCATCAGGAAATACAATAGACAAGGTTTTACTTTGACAGCGAAGACTTATCTTTTTTTTTAATTCAATGAATTTCAGCGAAGCTAGAAATAATTCGCTCTTTTTTTTACCTCTTAAGGGGTTAGGCCACTGTAAAATTTTCAAAAAATCAAAATTCATTTTTTTGCTTAAAGAGTGTTTTAGGGTCTTAAAAATGATATACCAAAAGATGAAGGGCGGAAAAAATGTCTAAATGTCCAAATTTTCAATTCTGCCGCAACGCCTCTCAGGAATAAGTTGTATAAATTTTGTAATACACAGGAACCCTCATATAGGTCCGACTTTGGTTCTTGTCTGAACTGGTATTGGACATATGGCGGAGCGACTCCAACGTAAACAGACAGGGCCGTATAAATCGCGTCTTCGAATGGTTCGCTTTGTTGGTACGGTAGTGGACGAGTTTGCTGGCTCTAGAGTGCTTAACTTTGAACGCGTTTTCCTCGAAACCACTTTCTTTAAACTGGCCAGAAACATAACTCGAACAAATCCTCACCGATCGTCCTGAAATTTCAAAGGTATATTCAAAATTGCTTTCTCCAGCGACGTAAGTAGGATTTTTTTTTTATATCTCACAGTTTTTTTTTAATAAACAATTTTGTGTCATAAACGAACTCGAAAAAAATATTTTTTGTACTTTATTATTAGTATTATAAATCCCATTTTACAGAAATTCAATTGATCTCTTTATTGCGCCAAAAAAAATTCCCGAAATATGCGTATTTTTTCGTGCTCTACAGTGGCCTAACCCCTTGAAAAAGGACGTTATTTGCGGTTGCATGATTCGAATTCAGGCTCCATAAATTTTTTGGATAGTCATTTCATCAGAGAATACAATAGGCAGCGTTTTCGTCTGACAAAGAACTCTTATCTATCTTGCAAAATGCAACGAATTTCATCGAATTAAAGAATTATTCATACTTTCCATGACATTCAAAAAAAGCACCACTTTCGGTGGCATGATTGGAATTCATGTTTTAAAAGGTTTTTCAGTTGTTGTCCCATCAGAAAGGGCAACGATCCTACTACGGACCAGATTCATGCACTCGTCTTTGAAAAGTAGACATCATGAGACCAATTCCCCTCTGTCGCTAAACGATTTATGAGACGTGTAACCTTTGGGCATCGAACTTTTTTACTCTTCTTTTTTTTTTAATAAACTTTTTTTTATTGTCTCTCAAGACAAGACGGAAACATGGATGTTCTCAATGGAACTGACATAAGTAAGCTCTAGGCCATTGAACCTTTTCCCCTACCCTTGATGGAAATAAGTAAACAGAGAAATCTCGATTTCCTTGTGAGGAAATGTTGAACTGAAGGAAAAAGGGAGTACACCATGAAAGCTTCTAGAACAACTACGTCATACCCCGGGACTATGAAAGAAGGCGCCTTGCGTCCCAGCTCCAGTCGGCTTTGACTCCCCGGCAGTCAGTTGCCTTTGACCCTCAGCTTCAATATTCCTTTCGGCGTGGAGTCAGTCTTCGGCGTAGTTTCAATTGCCGACTCGATGAGGATTCAGTCTTCGTTGTGAGTTCATCGTTCCCAGTATCTAGTTGTCCTATTCTTCAAATAATCTTCTGTGGATTCTCCAAGTCAACAAATTCTTCGTGGACCTTCCAACCTATCTCTTTTCTGAAGTCCTCATCTAACTCTGATCTTTTCTCCTGACGAATTTCAATCACAAAAATCGACTTCAATCTTCAAGATCCGTTGCCCATGACTCCGAATTCTCAGTTCCAACCTTGGACCAACTCTCCTCAAAACCTAAATATTCAACTTGAAGGATTCAATTCAAGGTGTCCAGCAAACCCTCTTCGGTATTTTTTCCAGCTCGAGTAACAAATAATCTCCAGAGAGTTCCCCAGTCCATTATTTCTAAAGATTCAACAATCAATAATCTCCAGAGCGTTCCTTAGTCCAATTAACCAGTGATTATCGAGTGCAGATCTTTAGTAAATTTAGAGTGCGGACCATCAGTCAAGTCAGAGTGTCAATTATCGGCGTTTTCACCTGATATCTCCAACACTGCTGGTACAAGGTAATCAACGCCTCTCACACTCTATTCTCAATCAATACAGTTCGTCTCCAATCAATTCATAAACCTTCCCTCTATCCCACCCTGAGCAGTTTCCTCTATAAATATCTGTAACTTGTCTCCTTAACTAGCTCAGAACCTTGTGTTCTGCAGATGAATCCAGTGTACTTCATTATTTACCACAGTCTTGTCCTGAATTCCAGCTCGAGGACGTAACACTATCTCAACGTTTGAGACAAGTACAAGTGGTCGCTAAAGATCGCTCCCCATTGGACGATCAGGCCTAAGATTGAAGCTTTTTTGTGCCCAACCTAAGCTTCGTACGAAATTCTGTTGAGGAACTTTTTTGTTTATTTTTTTTCACTATTACATAGTACAGGGGGTTGTATAGAGGGTGGAACACAGTGTAGAGGAGAGAAGGAATTCAGAATTTCTGTCGAATAGCAGTATTTTAATTTAATTCATGCGCAAATCAACAAAAAAAGTTTTTTCTATAATTCTCAGACTGACAATTGTATGTGATTCTAATTTTGAAGATAAAATTTCAAAGCTTTACATATTTGACACAAAAATAGATGCACAACCGTATTGAATCTATTGTAACCAACTTTTACCTAAGAAACACATCACTAGGACTTTTTTCGCGGAATATTATTTTGTCATAATATGCACGTATTTTGAACAAAAAATAAGTAGTGCGTTCTGAACCATGACTCAAGACAGATTTATGTGTAAGCATCTTCGATGAACGTTAATTAAGCTAAAATCTTACATGAATCAATAAATGAGTTACGTCAATTCAGTTGACAGGGAATATGATTTTATAAATGTAATACTAGATGATATTCTGAATTTTACGAATGATTGGAAATCTTAAGTTTTCAAACTTGAAAAGAATCCCAATAAAATTCCATTATCTCGAAATGTAAAATGAAAATTTGAATATATCGAAGCTCACATATTTTTAAAATTGAAAGGATCTAAATTTCAATATTTGAATGTTAACGAGATATAAATTAAAATAATAACTATACAAGCACTTTGCATTAAGTAAAAGCTCAATTCCTGTTCCTTTTACATTCGTACCAATCATATGTCTATGAATATATGGGTTTTCACTTTTATATGCCCGAAAGGCAAAAATCTAACGCTCTAATACAGGCTTAACCCTCCATATTGCAGTCGAAAATGTTGAATTGCTTATACATAAAAAATCTGAGGACTTTTTTTAAAAAGAACAGGCAATTTAATTCAGTTTCTACGCATTCTACTGGCCGCAGAGACCAACGCGTTAAACTTTTATATATGCCAAGGAAAGAATCTAACATAGACGCAGGCTTTACCTGCAATATCATTGTCAAAGATGTTTACACATCAAAAAGAAAATAATCGTAGTAGCGCATCAGGAAGCAATATTCAACAAAGAAATTCTGACTTTGAAGACCTTTTGGTTGAAGTTCGTGGAGGTTCACTGTTTTTTAATTTGTTTAACTCTATTGTTTATGTGTTTCTGAATGAATTTTACCAGGTGACAATCCACGATGAAGATGCCTGAATGGGGGAGACCTGGACCTCGACCTGACAGGAAAAGGAGACCTGGCAGGAGACTGAGGATCGAAGGATCGGTCACGAGGGCGAGAAGTATCAGGCAAAGAGTCGCCATGAAGGTAACTATCGAACTGTGAACTTGAATCTGCAAGAAGAAATTTAGGTTTACATTTTTTTTTTTTTGAAGTAGATACTTGTATGTTGGTATTTCATAAACTCCTTGTGGCATTTATGTGAGGCAAGATTAAGAACATTGGGGGAAATTGCTTGAGAGTTTGGTCAGCAATATTCAGGAAAGATTATTTAAGAAAATATAATAGGGAAGGTCCCTAAAAAAGTTGTCACTTGAAATGTTGTGCGTGTGCTTATGAATGAATTATACCTGATGCCGTTTCAGGATGATAAGTCCTGATAGGAGGAGGAGCCCCGTCAGGCGAATAAGAAGTTTTCCAATGAGGAGCACCAGGAATAGGTTGGCCATTAGGGTAACAGTCGAACTGTAAACTTAATTCTGTAACAAAAACCAAAAAATTACTTTATTTAGAAGTATGTACACGTATATTAAGATAGCATGAACCCCTTATGGCGATATTGTGGGTCGAGATTGAGGACTCTGAGGAAAATTTCTTGAAAGCTTGACCACCAATAATAATCAGGGAACGTTTTGGAAGGTTCTCAGAAAAGTTCTATTCAATCTTTTTTTGCACAGGATGTAATGTGCTTTTACACACTTGAGTCAAATATTTTGTATTCATTATTCAATGCAAAAGTTTCTAACTTATAAATTGAAATTAGATAGAGTTTGAAAAAAATACCAATTAAGATAGAGTTTGGATTAAATCAGACAAATGGTCATTTGCGGAAAGCTAAAGAATGTACTTAAAACTATAGAATATTATTATATTTACCAGAAGAATTAAGGATGACTAACAATGTGAAGACTAAAGTATAAAAGATCCTCATCTCTTCAAATTAGAGGTTAAACTGATTAATGTGTTATTAAAGAATTAGGTTAACAGTGTGACTAACGAATATTCTAGTGTTTCGTTAGATTACATAACATATACTACAGTCGTTATCTCATGGATGATAGGTGATAAGCTTGTCCCTCAGAGATATTTACATTTCATAAATCAGTTTCAACGAAAGAAATCCAGATACAAAAGTCGTTAAAACTGATTTCAATTTTTATATAATCTTCTACGCTTTAGGGAAAACCAGTTTTCACATGGAGAATTTTCCTAGAAAACACTATAACAGCCCGTTAGGGGCTTCAAAAAATTGATATAAATTCTACAGCAACATGTTAAAAAATTGGGATGGCGGATGTCTTTCTTTGACATGTTTGATTAAATATTTTAGAAATCAAACAATTTTAAATTGTTGAAAGGTATCTTGCAACAGGAAAAGCAGGAAATAATATATATATTTCAAATTTTACAACTGAGGCGTGAGACTTTCCTGACATTGTACTTATAACAGAGGCCACCCAATTGTCTGCCTCCAATTTGATTCGTCTTGATATATGTAGCAGAGAGCACTGAAAATGAGAAACATGTGTTTGTTTACAGCAGCCAAAATTCATATTCAGTTGCTGATAGCATCCCTGAAAGTTTTTACTTGAATGATTGACAGCTGACATATAGGAATACCAATTAAATGTGCAGGAATTGTGTAAGTGTACATTTAAGTTACAATCCCCTCTGGCCAAAATGCATAAAAATTCGTGGTTTATACAAATTTATTAAATTCCCCAGGGATACAAAGATTTCAAGGGATTTTATACATCTGATGAAGTTCATTTTTCTCTCAAACGTTAGATGGTTACACCACAATATGTCGAAGACATTTTTTGTTGGAGCTTGTATTTTTTTGATAACAAACTGAATATTCGAAAGATAAATTACTAAAAGAATAAATATTAATTGTTATTATTTCGGAATGAGAACTCTTTACCACAGTTTTCTGAGGGACCTCGTTTTGAGACCACTGTACGGAAAAAATCAAGTACAGGGGTTAGTCAGTGTATGAAATAAAGGTGGAGTCCACACAGCCGGCGCCGGCAACGAACGATGTTGCCGGCTGTTTTTCACGAAAAGCGAAATACGAAATAAAAGCGAATTACGCTTACAGTCATGCAAATACCTGAAAATATAATTTTCAAGGTCGAAACTGATAAAGATCATCTTTGTAGGAAGAAAAATAAACTGTTTGCGTTTTTATTTCATGAATATACGGTGAGCGTAGACCAAGTATTTTTGGTGAGAATAGGCACTTTGTTAAACATAACCGATTATTCATTTAAATTACAAAAATCGCTCATAATTAAGAACTGAAAATTCATCGGTTTTATTAATTGGTTGATTAGATTTTGAAAAATAAAAAATGTCAAACACTTACGGTAAGGAATTATTCTTTACAAAAATATTTTTTAAAATGAAGCTTCGTCCCATGTGTCTAGTGCTATTGTTTGACCCGCGGTATCGTCCATCTTGCTAGTTGACGTCACAGCCTAAAACACCTAATATTAATTTCAAATCACACGCGATCTGCAGCCAAAAAATGCACTGCACAACATAAGCGCAGTTGGATAACCCGCTAGAGTTGAAATAGAGATGAGGTTGGGTTAGGATCACTGCTATAGGAAGTTTGGCTATTTGCCTGTTTATACTAATCACGACATAACTGGAAATGGGTTAGGGGTATTTCATATTCGAGAAGTGGTATGAGGAACGAGTGGGGCAGCTGGATAGGTGTGAGGCTTTGATTGGGGGTGGGTGGCACCGAATTCACACTCTCCACAAATAGGGGTATAAAAGACCCCTAAAAAAAGGTTATGTATAAATAACCGATACCTAAAAAATTGTCAGTACCGGTAGAAAATAAATTACTGGCAACGTTTATTTTTTGAAATGTTTTTTAAATAAGCAGAGACTCTAGGAAAATAATTGATTATTTGTTTAATTTACGAGAATTATGAACAATAAATACAAACTTTCATTTCTGTGACTAGTCACAGGAATGCCTTCTTACCCCGCCGCGAGACGTTAAAAAAGGGTAGGAGTTCGACAAACATCATTTATGTGACCAGTCACAAAGGTGCCTTTCCGCCCCCTCTACAAGACCCTGGAAATGGGTAGGGGTTCAACCAACATTATATATATAACCAGTCACATGGGTGCCTTACCGCCCTGCCACAAGACGTTTGAAAGGGATAGAGGTTTGACCAATGTTATTTCTTAACACGGATGCCTTCCCGCCCCACGAGATGTTAGAAAACGGTAGGAGTTTGACCAACATTATTTCTGTGATTAGTCACAAGTGTGCCTTTCTACCCACACGAGATGCTGGAAAGCTATAGGTGTTTGACTAACATTATTTGTGACACAGTCAAAGGGGTGCTTTTCCGCCACCACGAGATGTTGGAAAGTGTTGACTAAAATTATTTCTGTGATCATTTACGGGGCTGTCTTTCCACCCCACGAGATGTTGAAGAGTTTTAGGGGTTTGACCAACCTTATTTATGTCACCAGTCAAAGGGGTGCCTTTCCGCCCTCACGCGATGTTGGAAAGGGTTAGAGGTTCGTTTGAAATTATTTCCTCAACCAGTTACAAGGGTGCCTCCCGCCCGCACAAAATGTTAAGGAGGGTTAGGGGTTCGACTGAAATTATTTCCGTGACAAATCACAGAAGTGCCTCGCCGCCCGTATGCGATTAAAAAAAGTGTTCTAAACGTAAGATTTTTCTTTATAAAAACGCGGTTCCTTAAGTTTTGACACTAAAAAATTTTTTTTCGCAATTTTCATGGCCATATTCATGATCAGTGCATAAACATACATCGCTACACGCTCTTCGGAACTTCACACCCGGGAGGAAAAAAACAGCGGGAAACGAATAATGTTGCCGGCGCCGGCAGGCTAGCCACTACATAAAATAAATAGGAAAGAGAAAGAGTGTTTTTATACACTTGACTGAAATATTTTGTATTTATTATCCAACGCAATATTTTCCATCTCATAAATTCAAATCAGATAGAGTTTGGGAAAAATATCAATTAGGATAGAATGCGGATCAAATCAGACAAACTTTCATTTCCGGAAAGCCCAAGAATGTACCTAAAACTATAGAAATATTATTATATTCACCAACGAAATAAAGTATAACCACTGATGTGAAGACCAAACTATGAAGGACCCTCATTTCTTCCAATGAGAGGTAAAACTGATTAATGTTTGTATTATTAAAGAATTTGCTTAACAGTGTACCTAACGATTATTCTAGTGTGTCACTAGATCATATAACAAATACTATAGTTATTATCTCATGAATAATAGGCAATAAACTTGTCTCTTAGACATATTTCCATTTCATAAATCGGTTACAACGAGAGAAATCTAGATACTAAAATCGACAAAACTCATTTCAAATCGGGGGTCCGCCAACAGAAAGGGCTTATAGCCGAAATCGCGCGTATAACTATTGACCGTCGGGCTGTTTTCAAAATATATCTAGAATTTGGATTTTGAACATTGATACTTGTAGAGGATTTCACGGTGCATCTTGCTTGTGAATGAATATATTTTTTAGTAATCTCAGTTTTCAAGTTATTCAAGAAAAATGTAATTTTTTGCTACAAAAATTTTAATCTGTTGTTTGAGATTAACTCACCGTATCTTTGGAGCGCTTGAATATATTGGTTTGAAGTTTTCATGCAACATTCTTCAACATATCATGTGACTGATAGAATGCTTAGAAAGCTTAAAAAATACTCCAGGGCCGTATATTGAATTTTTTGAAAATATTTTGCTGAAATCACGGATGTAAAAAGAGGTGAGTGGAGAAGTTTTTCAATATGGTTTATTGAGGCAACTCAAAGCGAGAAAGTTGTTCCTCATGAGTCAGAGAAAGTTTCCTGGGATGTTTCAGATTCATAGCTATTGAGGGCCGCATGTTGTGCTCCGCAATGTAAGTGTAACCTAATTAAAAAAGCTCGCAATGAGTTGATTCGTAATATTCATGTGAAAACTATTTAAATCATCGGGCTTATCGGTAATTGAAAAAATATTAGTTTTCATATAATAATCAAGGATACCACGGTTTGTTTTTGTACATCTCGCCAGGGTGCGCAGGGTCGCGCACGTTCGCGAAAAACGCTATAAATAGCCGCCCTCAATAGCTACGAATCTGAAACTTCCCAGGAAACTTTCTCTGACTCATGAGGAACAACTTTCTCGCTTTGAGTTTCCTCAATAAACCATATTAAAAAACTTCCTTACTGACATCTTTTTACAACCGGGATTTTGAGAAAATATTTTTAAAAAATTTAATCTATGGCCCTGAAGTATTTTTTAAGCTTTCTAAAAATTCTATCAGTCACAGGACATATCAAAGAATGTTGCATTATAATTTCAGACAAAGATATTCAAACGCGCTAAAGATACGGCGAGTTAATCTCAAAAAACGGATTGAAATTTTTTGTAGCAAACAAAAAAGATGCGCTATGAAATTCTCTATAAGAATCAATGTTGAAAATCGGCATTCTAGATATATTTTCAAAAACAGCCAGACGGTCAATTGTTAAACGCACGATTTCGGCTATAAGCCCTTTTCGTTGGCGGCCCCTCAATTTTATATAATCTTCTGCATTTCAGGGAAAACCGGGTTTTACATGAAAAATTTATCTAGTGAATACTATAAAAGCCCATTCAAGGCTTCAAAAAATTGATATAAATTCTACAGCACAATGCTAGAGAACTGGAAAGGCAGATGTCATTCTTTAACATGTTTGGTCAAATCTTTTAGAAGTTAAGCAATTTTTAATTTTTGAAAGGTAACTTTCAACAGGACAAGCAGGAAA
>JAUMHM010085350.1:0-11678 GCA_032362435.1 Melikaiella ostensackeni | reverse complement strand
ATTTCAAGCTTCGTAATTAGTAATTGAATTTTTAATATCTTTAACTCATCAGGCACTTGACTTAGTCCGTGGCTGATAATATCTTTTACGATCAATAAACTCTTATGAAAAAAGAAAGCGAAAACAGATGGGTAAAACCCCTAAATCATGGGAACTTCCTAGTAAACAAGAACATCTGGTTTTTTTGTTGGTTACTAGTTTCAAGAGGTGAAATAATTCTGCGGTAATAGCAACTGAAGCGTTTCAAAGCAATAACAACGCGGAGCTACGAGTATATCGCTTCAACGCGAATACTATAGAAATAGGCGCGCCGCTCTTTTTTTTTAATGAGCTCCGGCATTTGAAACGAGGAACGAACGAGCAAAACGAAATAAGCCTTGTATTGCTAGTAAAGCCAGTCTCTCCACCTGACATTTACTGCGATTACACAAGACTAACTTGCTTTTTACTTTTTGTCGAAAACCTGGAAGAGAGATGATTCTCTTTGAATAAAATCTTCCAGGTAAAAAAGGATAGACACACAACATGACAAAGCTAACGCCCCCTGGAAATTTTTATTTTAGACAAAGTAAAGTCTGCTTTCGTAATTAGAAAAACTTGACAAGTGAGGTGATTCTTTGTTACTTACACTCTCAAAAATGCTTTGGATTTCACAACACTTTTGCAATATGAGCGTGAGGTAACATTACAATTACGACATTATAAGTGAAATTGCAATACTTGTTTTGTAAAATTACAAACATTGCAATACGGGAGTTCTATGCGATATTTAAAAATTGCAATACATTTGAGGTAAAATGACAATGCAACTGAGGCAACATTACAGCACTAGCATTAAAAAATTACAATAAAAAATTTGCCTAATCTTGACGCGCTGATTACGAATATGATAGTGAAAATTGGCACAAATCCGATTTTTATGGTCAAACCATGAAAAACCCTCAAGAATCATAGTTTTTTGCGTTTATCTCGGCCAATACACAAAATTTCGCAAAATGTTCGAATCAAAAGTTATAGATCTTCTTGAGATACAGATTTTTTGTTTAATGCATTTTTTTTCTGTGAGTGATAGTTTCCGAGAACATAAGTGATACATCGATTTTCATGAAAAAACCCATAAAAATCATGGCTTTTTGCGTTTATCTCAGCTAATATGTAAAATTTCGCAAAATGTTCCTC
This sequence comes from Melikaiella ostensackeni, assembly GCA_032362435.1. Classification (NCBI taxonomy): domain Eukaryota; kingdom Metazoa; phylum Arthropoda; class Insecta; order Hymenoptera; family Cynipidae; genus Melikaiella; species Melikaiella ostensackeni. The sequence goes on along the minus strand of JAUMHM010085350.1, from coordinate 10,499 downwards.
ACAAAAGTTATAGATCTCATCGAGATACACATTTTTTGTCACATGCACGACTGATACTTTCCGAGAAAAGTAGTGATACATCTGATGAAATGTAGCAGATTTGAGTGCAATAAGCGTCAAATCTTTCTTTACTGTCCGCGTTCATGGTACTTACGGGCGTGTGTTTCTCGCGTGAAGCAGCGCCAACACAAAAGCCGGCGCTGAACAAAAATATTAAGACGCATCCTATCGCGGCAAACCCTAAATCGACCGCTTCACCGGGAAAAATACCCCCAATCAACGTAATCGTTGACGAAGCCAATCATCCCTTTACAGTCCTTCACAAAATTCTTAAAGTTGCTGAATACAAACCTATTGTTAATAGCATCGGCTCCAGTGTTTATTTTCTTCGCGTGTCCTACATTGAAGACTACCGCACAGTCATTACTTCTTTAGAACAGCAAGGCCTTCAATATTACCTCTATAAAAATGTCGGGACACCATTGCCACTGTTAGCCGCATGCGTAACAGGCAAACTAAAAAGGCCATGTCCGTGATTTGAATTACAGTCCCTAATACACCACAGGCAAATGACCTCCTCAATCTCCAGTCTCTGGGTTTTTAAAAAATTAAAGTTGAACCCTATATCAAACCAAAAGAAACCTCTCAGTATTTCAACTGCCAGAGATTTCATCATGTTTCTGACACGTGTCACGCTACTCCATAGTGCGTGAAATGTGGGGGCGCGCACACCAGCTTTAGCTACGAAAAAGTTGCCAGACACCGGCTACTTGTGCTAACTGCGGCGAAGACCACCCGGCTAACTGCAAGGACTGTGCAGCATTCAAAAAAGCCTCAAGAAAGCCAACTAAGCCAAATAAAACCCCTAATTCCAAACTGCTAACAATCTAAAGGATGCTATGCCCAGCAAACCCCTAGCACCACTGATTCCGTCGAGTCATAGCCACCCTCTAGAACAAGTAGCCCCTGTGAGCTCACCGCCCTTACAAAATAAATCACTATACAGCACTGAAGGAGCCTCAAAATGCGTGACTAAGACCCAAAATAAACAGAAAATTAAAAAATAGACTGACATTCCAGCCGACAATCCTACCTCCGCCACACATCGCATTCCAGAGGAAAACCTTCGTCCAGTAATTGCTGCTGTTCGGAATCCACCTTCTCAAGACATTAAAGTTAACCTAGTTATCCCAATAAAGGAAGCCACGACCTTAACAACCGAAATAATGGGGGGAGACATAACCATGAATGAAGCTATTAAAACAGCCGAGATTATAACTAGCACATTAGCATTGGCTCTTGAACATACCCGAACTCGAAGCCCTTGAAGCTTCTGCCATACAAATAAAAATATATGGTAATCCGTACACCATTGTCTCACTCTACCGGACTCCTTCTCTCCAATTTACGAAAAATGATTACACAAAAATATTCAAACTTGCATCCTCGGTAATTGCTGTAGACGACCTAAACGCCAAACACTTAGCTTATAATAGCAGAACAACTAACAAGATTGGATAACAATTATTTGAATTCATAAATGACGAAAATCTGTCCGTCTCAGCGCCAGACTCGCATACCTTTTCTTTCACAATACTAAACATAAATCTGACCTTATCGACTTTGCAATTACTAAAAATAATTGCTATAATCACGACACTCTCTCACTATTGATGAATTAGACTCAGACCATCGACCAGTTCTTCTGAGCCTTTTCACTAATTGTGAAAAAACTCTGGTTGTACCTCGCTACAATTTTGCAAAAGCAAACTGGCAAACATTTATCTCGACCCTAGAAACTCAAGTGAACTTTGAACCCACACTAACAAACACTAATCACATTGACGAAGCCATAAATAATATCACCTCTAGTATAAAAACTGCCATTCAGGTTTCAGTCCCTCAGACTACCATTAGCAAATACGATCCACCTCTCAGCTCCGAGATTGAAGACCTTATCAACATGCGTAATAAACTCTGTCGAACGCATCGAAAAACTAAAATCTGTATCCTCAAAAACACAATAAAACACCTTCATAAAACTATAGCAATTACAGTTCAAGAGCACAGATGTGAAAATTGGAATACAGAAGTCGGTAAACTTCAAATTAAAGATAACACTACGTATCGTATGACTGAAGCCCCAACGAAGCCGCGACAAGAAACTAACCAAACAAATTAAAAGTACTAAAAATAATAAAGAACCCGGTCTTGATTCAATTTGAAATTTAGTGCTCAAAAAACTTCATATCTCATGCATCACTCCCTTTGCCATTATCTCCAATGCCTGTATTCAACTAAGCTACTTCCCTAACTCTTGAGAAATAGCTCACATTTTAGTTTTCCAGAAAAAGGCAAAAATCCGTACCATCCAACCAGCCACAGGCTCATTAGTCTTCTTAACACAATGAGCGAAATTTTTGAAAAGATAGTACTCACTCGCTTGAACTATCACCTTAAGGAGAACAGCATCCTTAAACCGCAACAATACGGTTTCAGAAAAGGTCACTGGATGCAGCACATGATTCAAGCTCACCGAAGCCATTAGCTGAAATTTCAATCAAAGAAAGCATACTGGAGCTGTTTTCCTGGACGTAGAAGAAGCCTTTGACAGTGTCTGGCATATAGGACTACTCAGAAAACTTATTAGTTACAATTTTCCAAAAGGGCTTATCCACCTTATACACTCTTATCTTACCAACAGAAAATTCTCAGTCAAAATAAACCAGACACTCTCAGAAGAAAAATCCATCCGAGCGGGTGTGTCCCAAGGCAGCATTCTAGGACCGGTATTCCTTATTATCTACGTAAATGACATCCCTGAGGTCCTCGAAGTTTCTTTTGGATTATATGCAGACGACACCGCGCTATTTACTTCCTCCCGGTCAGTACCGGAAATCTTAAAACTACTTAACAAAACTCTTGAAATCTTCGAGGAATGGACTAAACTTTGAGAATAAAAATGAATATAGCTAAGTCAGAATCAATTCTTTTCTCAGTCAGAAAGCCAGTCAAAATAGATCCACCCAAAATGTTTAATGAATCAACAGAATGGAAAAACTCCATAAAATACTTAGGGGGTATACTACATAAACGTCTTAATTAGAAGCAGCATATCCAGGCGAGACGAGTCTCGGCGCCGCGCCGACCTGCCACCTCTGAGCTACCTGCAATCTTTGTTTTCAATCCTACTAACTTTAATTTCTCAGATTTTGTGGTTTTTTCTCGCTTGCGGGCTTTTTTCCCACAAACATAAAATGTCACTCTAACTTCCTGTCATGTCAAATTTCTTTCGGATTGTGCAACAATGCCCAAACGGGTAACGCACAACAACTTCTTCCAGTCTGATTATTCTTCGGGGAGATCACTAGTCCTTTTTTTTTGCGTGCACTGATTATTTTCAGGACTATTTGGGTGATAGCGCATTGGATATTATAAGCTGACTGCAGCAAGCGATTAGCGAAGCGAACATTTATTTCAAAATTGTTTTTTTTATCTTTCCACATCCTTTCACTTTTTTTCTTCTCACGAGTTCTCATTAAGGTATATCATCAATATAATATTTTTTAGTTTGAGTATGATCCTCCAGAATAGAGAAAAAACGCTTCAGTGGTTACGACAATTCAAACTGACTCCAACTGAATGATTCTGCTCCAAGCACAAGAAGGAGATGACTCTTTTGGAATCTGAATTGCCTTCCCGCCCACCCACGAGACATTGAAAAGGGTTAGCAGTATGACCTAATCTATTTCTGTGACCAGTCACAGGGGAGCCTTCACGCCCTCCCACTAGACGTTGGAGAGGGGTAGGGATGTGACCTACATTATTTTTGTTACCAGTAGCGGAGGTGCCTTCCCGCCCCCACGAGACATTGGAAAGGGGTAGCTGTGTGACTTAAATAATTTCTGTGATCATTTTTTTTTTTCATGAAAATCGATGTATCACTAATTTTCTCGGCAAATACCACTCGTAGAAAAAAATGCACGCAACAAAAAATGTGTATCTTCACGAGATGTACAACTTTCGTTTGGAACATTTTTTGAAATTTTGCGAATTGGCTAAGATACATGTAAAAAACCATAATTTTTATATAATTTTTTTATTCATGAAAATGAATGGAACATATAAATTATAAATGTTGCTAGGTGCTAGAAATGTTTAGTATTGTACCCTACTTGCACAATATAAATGTAATTGAAGGTAACAATTACTGTATTAAAATGTGAAAATACAAGATTTGAAAATGCATTGTGAGCATCATTATCAAATCGGAAATTTACTTCCTAATGCATTTATTGTAAAGTTACAACATATATTTTCAACATTGTAACTGCAAATACAATATTTATTTGTGCTACAAGTGCGCAAAACAGGTGATTTCTTACGAGTGTGAATTTTTCAGCTTGAGCCGGAGGCTCGAAGCACGAGTCGTAGAGGTTAGCGCACGAGCCAAGCGAGTGCGAAAACGTAGGCGAGTGCGAAGAGCTGGAGGCGAATGCTGGAATCATACGAGTCAGCAATTATCTGTGCGCACATGTACCACATGCTATTTTTTGAAATGACATTGTCAAAGTCAATTCGAAAAAATAGTTATCAGATTGCCAAAAATAGCAATTACTGGTAATTTTTCGAGCTGGAAAAGGGGTAGGGTGCGACAGAACTTCCCCCTTTCCTTTGTCAGCTTAAAAAATTATAATTTTAAATTTTGAAAAATTTTATAAACATTTATAATTTCTTAATGAAACAATATTCTTATCATAAAGTTTTGATTTTAATTATATCAGTTTTCCATTTTTAATATTCTAATTTTTTAAATTAATCAACAATTAATGAAATTGATTAAAAGAATTCAAATATTTTAATATTTAGCAGTAATGAAATCTTTGAACCATTCAAATTTCTTTCAACAGAATAGATTTCTTCTTATATTGTTTCGTTCTGAAATTTGATTTGCAAAAAAAAAATTCATTAAAAAAATTTCTTAATTACTTTTCTGTTTACGAAAAATACAAATGTTTTTGTCAAAAATTCATCAAAGTGACTATAAAGTGATGACCATTCCGTGGCTAAAACGGAACGTGGAAAAAATCAATTATTGAAAATAAATTTTTTGATTAATTTTGCGTTTTTTCAGAAGAATACACATGTCTATACATTTTTGGCATTAAAAGTACATATTTTTACAAAATATTCCTTTATTTTGGCTCAAGTTTGAGAATAATTTGGCATGTGTCTAAAATATGACTCACCATTTATTAGATTTAAGTAGGAGAAACAACAAAATGCGTAGATAATTTGTAACCTTGAACTTTGTATATTCCTGGAGATCGTAATATATGTTTATTCATGAACACTGTGCTTCCTCATAGGTGATTGTTTTGTTGTAAAGAAATAATTCTTTGACAAGAATCGAGCTGATATAAAATTTTTTCTGATCATGATAAAAGAATGCTGTGTATAGTATTTTGGATTGTAAAAGGAGTCTGAGAGGATGGAAACGGCAATTTCCCCTGCGTTTTCTTATTATTTATTGTTTCTTATTTATTTCTTATTTCTTATTGCTTATAATTATTTATTGTTTATTTTTCATAGGTCATAGAAGGTATTTATATATGTAGTTCAATAGATTAATTTCATCAACACGAATCAGTTTTATACTTAAAATATTAGTGTATTTTAAAATTTGAGAATTTTTCATCCTTTAAACGTTAAACAAATTGGCAAATCTGTATATATCATAATTTTATTTTGTCATACAGACCTGTTAAATACACCAATCGAGTCATCTCATCATAACGAATATATTTTGTATTACAATAATGGTATATTCCCGAAATTAAAAAAGTTTTTCTTTCACAAGCGTTAGAAACATGTGCAAATCTGTACATACTATATCATAACTTCATTTGGTCATAGAGTGCTTTTAAATACATCAATCGACTTATGTTGTCAAAATAATCAAATTTGGTATTTATTATGTTGCTATATTCTTAATATTTAAAGAAAATTTACTTATAAATGAAAAATTTAGAACTCCAAAAATTCTTAAAGATGAAAATTTTTATATGGAGGATAGCTATAAACATTCTATAGAATTTTATCAATTAAATACCACTCCTTGTTTGAATAATACGGTATACAGGGTCTGCTATTACTGCTAATAATGTGATGAAAATTTTTTAAATTTTGAATTTTTCAAGTTCATTTTTGTCATTCTCATGATATTTAATGAATGAACCTCAAACTTTTTTATTAAAAAAGGATGTATTTCATTGAAATCTACGTATACAATTTTATTTTCCCTTATATAATCAAAACTGCAAAAAAATTCACATCTAAAACGATTTTTGAGAAAAATAAAAAATCGAAAAAAAATGTATTCACTGTTATAAATGTTTGTGATTTTACAGTACTGTACAATACAAATCGTAATGTAAAATTGCAAGTACTGTATTGTAAAGTAAAATTGTATTGAATTTATTGTAAAGTTACAATACAAGTATTGTATCCCAGATATATTTTTCTTTAAACATAGTTTAAACATTTTGTGAATTATTACTGAAGTAACTTAAATGAAAAAATTGTGAAATATCATTTGCTTTATATGCCGATTGTGACAAGAATCTCCGTTCGTGAACCAGTCATTAAGAAATTAAATAAATCACATACGTAACCTAATAACAATTTCTCACGTTCGAAATTTTCACCTTCAAAATGCGTTTCTGGGTACTATGTACCTACACGTCATACTTAAATCTTAATTTATGTATGTTCAAACGCTAATACCAGCGATTTTTTATTTTCAATAAAAATATAATGACCATATATGCGGGAAACTTTCGTTTTTCTCATAATTCGGTGTAAAAAGCATGTATTGTAAAATTACGTTACGTTTTGTTAATAAACTTCTAATGCATTTATTGTAAAATTACAACAAAAATTTTCAACAGTGTTCTCATCCGATCTGACTCTAAAGTTAATAAATAATGAGCATTATTTAGGGCTACAATCCCTTCAAATTTCATGACCCTAGCTCTACATGTTTTCGAGTTATCATAAAAAGAGCATTGTTTACACGCACACAAACGGGCATTTTTCATAAACCTGATTTTTGGACTTCTAAGGTCGAATTATTTCAAGATATGTCAAAAAATGAAGTTCGAAAATTCTCATCATTACAAAATTTCGAAGCAAAATTGTTTCAAATTTCTTGCAATCATGAAAATTGTCTTAACAGATCGTTTAAAAAAGTTTTGTCTGCAGTGTCTGCACGTTCCTGTGTTATGTGGCCTTGGCTTGACTAATTTTGTAAAAAGAATTGGCAACTCATTATAAATAAAGAGCTCATGGCTATGGTGAATCACAAATAACGAGTTTTTGGGGCACTGTTCAAGTGTGCATGCTAATGATGTTAAGAATTCCAAACACAATTAAGTCACTACTGCCTATAGTCGCGGATTATGTAAGCATGACGTTCTTTAGAAAACAAACGTAAATCAGGAAGAGGCGTCAATTTTTGTAAAATACTGCTCAAACGACAATTAGTTATGTATATACAATAACTAATTGCCGTTTGAGCAGTATTGAATATGTATGTTCATGAGTTTCTTTATTTAAAGGCAATTTCTTCCATTTCACAATAAAGGAGAAATTATACTGTACAGGTTTCACTGCATTCTACACTCTACAGATTTCAATATTGGGAAAGCGGAATTATGTAAAATTTGTATAGCTCTTTAAAATTTAGATATTGAGTTTTTGTCGATTTTCGAGGTAAATTTACATTATCAGGGTGACCATGGGGCCAGAAATCGGGAAAACTGTAAAATAATCGGGAAACAATTGGCAAATGACAGTTATTTCTTTTTGTCTGGGAATTTTTGTATAGCCAACAAAACTTATTTAATTCATGTGCTTGAAGTTCTGAACGTTCAAATGAACGAAAATTTTTATTGGTGGCTTTGTAAACTGGAAACAGTGCTAAAATGCTTGTTCATTTATATTGGGAATAATAATTTATCAAAAATACATATAATGCATTATTTTAAATTGTAGTTAGTATTTCTGAATAAAATAGAAGTCGGGAAAAATATTTTTTTCATTTGAACGATCAGAACTTCAGGTACATATTTAATTCTAAATTTTAAATTTTAATTATTCCAAAACCGATAATGCAATAATTTTAAACTGAAATATTCAAAATTGGACAATTTTGAATTCAAATTGTTCAGAATTGTACATTTTCGAATTGAAAAACCCTACTATTTGAGCAATTTTCAATGATTGATTGAGAATCTGTCGAATTTTGATTGCCCCATAAATCAAAAAATTTACCTTAATATTGTGCGAATGCACTGCCATTTCAAAATTACTCAATTTTGAGTTTGAAATTGGTGAATTTAAATGATCAAATTTATTAATTTTCTGTTAGAAATGCTTAGTACTGGAATTTTGTATGCTAGAAGTTCAATAATTTTCAATTGAATCATACAAGATTATACAAAATTATTTCAAACTAGAAGCTGTAAAAGTTAAACAATTTTCTGACAAATGTAACGAAACGAATAGTTTCAAACTGAAGAGTTTAAAGTTTAGTATTTTAAAATATAGTGAATATCATTATTTACAGTTAGAAGCGTTTGGAATTAAATAACTATTAACAGGAACGTTTCAAATTTTATGGTTCCAAATTAAAATCTTACAAAATTGTAAAATTTCAAATGTAAATGAGCTATTTTCAACGCTTCATTTTATTTTCAATCTGTCAAATTGTGATTGTTGTAAAAATTGTTGACTTTAAAAGGTTTAAATTTAAAATATAATTTGTTTCAGGCTATGAAAGCGTTTGATAACTTCCTCATAGAAGGAGCTCTGTAATGATCTCAGTTTTGAAATCTACTTTTTTGACATATTTCGATATATGTAATTCGACCCGAGAAACTCGAAAATGCAATTTTTTCAAATGAGCATATGTTTGTAACTTTTTTCTGTTTACCATATCTCGAAAAGTAAAAGAGCTATGGTCAAGAAATTTAGAGGAATTGTAGCTCTAATTGATGTCCAGGTCTGACAACATTTTGAGTTCGATCAGCCATTTAGAAGTGTTTTTTTTTGCGTTTAGGAACTAAAAAAAATTACTTTGTTTATATGAAAAACACTTTTTCGAAAGAGCTGCTTGCGAAGTTCGGTTTGTAATGTCTGCGAAGTACAGTGGGAAAAAATCAGCTGACTCCTCAAATCTCAACGGATCAGAGCTTTTTTCATTTAAAATACTCATAAAGGATCTTACTTTAATGGAGAACTACACGTTTGAAAATTAAATTTGTTATAAATAAATTAATGAACATAACTGTTATCTGCTGCATTTTCGGAATTCAAATGCATTACTTACATAGATTTTGTAATTAAAATGTGTGAAGTTGATGTTTGATCGCGAACGGGCACCAAACAGCAATATGGTATTGCTAACATTTTGAACAAGTTTTATAGATAAATCTACTTACTTGGCATTTCTATGCATAATAATTTTTTTTCTGCGGAATCATTTCTTCTCGTCTGAAGAATAAAATTTGTACGCAATAGACTGCCATCCACTAACATTTGTCATTGTTATTAACAATTTCTATAAACATTACTCGTTTGGCATTTCTATGCGTATAAAATTTTCCTTTTCTGTGGGATCATTTCTTTTCATGTAAAAAATAGAACTAGTGCACAATTGACTCCCATCCAACACCATTTGTTATTGTTACAAACAATTTTTAAAAACAAATTTACTTATTAGATTGTCATTGCCATTAGTAATGTTGCTATGAAAACTTATTCCATGGCAATATTTAAACCTCTCCAACAAACGTCAAGGTTGCAGCCATGAAAGAGATTTCTTTTTTGGCTTTCATTTATTTTTTTTATTTTTTTTTCTTCTTTTAGGATTTTAAAATATTTTTCACTCTCCTAATTCCATTTTTCTCTGATCTACATATGAGTCGATAAAATTCAAAGATTCACTTGAATGCATTATTCCTCAAAAAGATTTTTCACATCTTCTGATAGCAATATAATTAATGGCTGGAGCAGTCTAATAAGTGAATTCATTTGTTTAAATTGTTTATAATAATCACAAATATTGTTGCATGGGATTCAATAGTGCACAAGTTCTATTCTTCTTGTGGAAAAAATCATGCCGTAGAAAAGATAAATTTTCTATGCATAGAAAAGGCAAATAATTGAATACGTTTATAAAAATTGTTTGTAACAATAACAAATGTTGTTGGATGGCAGTCTATCGGGTTCTATTTTTGTTTAGATGAATTGAAATGATTTCACAGGAAAAAAAAAAATTTCTATGCAGGGACAACAATATCGTCCCAAAATTCTTGCAATTGAAAAACCATTTGAGAACATCTAAATCCAAATCAAATCTACACAAAACAAGTTTGCTTCTCTTGAAAGAAAGAATACAACATACCAAATTTGCCTTGCACGCTACCTCCAAAAAA
>JAUMHM010085349.1:0-11678 GCA_032362435.1 Melikaiella ostensackeni | reverse complement strand
TGAGCGAAAAAATTATATCTCAGACTTAAGATGATTACAGCCTAATATGTCGGAGGCACTTTGTGACATGAATATTTTACCAAACTGAATATGAATAAATGAGAATGCATAATTTGTCATATTGAGCGGTCTGGTATAATTTTCACCCCATCATTCGTGGGCTAGGTTGCAGACAAGTGAATAAGGGAGGCCTGTAGCTTGAGGTGAAATCTGAATCACCAGAACCTTGGTAAAAAAATATGGAAAAATTTCCAGAAGTACCGGCTCAGGGATTGAACCCCGGACCTGAATATTATAATTTAGTTTCACATTTTCTTAAATTGAAATAATCCTATAGAGTCTCTAGAGAATCGTGATTTGCAGCTACTATCCGAAAATTCAATGGTAAGATTAGGCGGTACTTTCCTACTTGGCATTCCCTAATTTCTTCTGCGATCAAATTTTTGAATCACGCCGCTTCCAACGTTAATTTTCATTCTCAGCCGATTTCCGTGGACACTACGTATTCCACGAAAAAAGCGACTGTACTCAATACTGCAAAAGCGTCACCATTGAATGTTGATGATACAATTTGTTCTCGGATCGGCTGGGGCCCATAGCGATTACGTTTCGCTCGCAGTTGAAAACGTTTATCGGTAGGAAAAATCGTATCTTCGAAATGCAGAAAACCGGTTTCGATTCGTTCGGGGAATAAGCCGAATAAGCCCCAGTTTTCCAAGTCCATATCCATGTATTAGAGAAGAAGGAGTCCAGGCAGGAGGAGGCCTGCACCTATCAGGTTGAGGAGGGTCTTCAGGGAAAAAAGACCTGGAAAGCCCGACCTGGCCCGACAACCCGATGATACGACCAGACCCGACATCCCAAAAATCTCGACCTGACCCGAAGTTAACTGGCCGTCCAAAGCTGAGAAATATTTAGTATATTCCATGTGATTTTAGACCCCCCTCCTCCCTTCGTAAAATTTTTTTGTAGTGAGTCCACGTAACTCTAAAATGGACGTAATATTGTGCTGATCGCCCCTCCATAGAAAAACCCTTACTTAATTCATGGCTATCCCCTGAGGCTACGCATTGTAACTCTACGATACTTGAGGATGCGCAGTGAAGCTTTACTGGCCTTATGTATGCACAAGAGGGTTATATGGGTCTTAATAATGCGCAGTAGAGTTTAAAGGAATTAAAAATGTGCTAGTAGGGTTATATGGGTCCTAATGATGCGCAGCTCCCCACTGATTCAACTTCACTGCGAGTCCATTAAAGGTTCTCAGACTCAGTCAAGTTTCTGATCATTCTCTTCACCGGTACATAGGTAGTACTTTTCTAAGGTCCACATAGCCCTTATGAATTTCCTGAAAGCTCATAAACGTTGTTTTGTACATGCAATCGAAATTTACCTAAATAGTCAGGAACTACAGATTCTGCCTTAAAACTGTTGAAAGAGTAGGCCCAATTCGGCATCTGGCCAACAAACCAGGTAGGAAGGATTCATGTAGTAAAGGTTGGCGCAGCGAGCATGTATCTCGTAAACTGTACGTGACACCTAAGATCAGATAGCATTTATTTGCCATAAGAGCATATATATTAATACTGCATATAAATTGTGACGAGGTGTTTTTCACCTGTCACTTAACACTCCTCACCGGCACTGGGGCCGCCAGAGAAAGAGAAAAACCTCATTCACTTATTGGTTGCACCAGACCGTAGAACGAGGGTCCGACTCCACAGGGGCACTTTCGGGTTTCACGAAATTTCATTAATTATACTCTGTCGTCTCATTTTTGTTTAATATGTACACGAGAGTGCCAGATGTTTACTTGGAAGGATCGCAGCGTACCAGGGCTCATAGGAACTGCCATGTCCATACCAAGGAATGGAGAGAGAGAGGGAGCTAACCGAGTTCACTTGTCATTGTCGCTCCCATTGGGTCCCACGCACGGACGGCCATCTCGGAGTGCGATAGGAGGAGATGCGCCAATCACGGCGCACCTACTAAAGGGACCAGTCCGCCAATGGACAGGCCACCTCCACTTTCCTAAAATCCAGTACCAGAAGCCCCGGCATTGGCACATGGCGGCTACGTCTCGAGTGTCCCTAGGACAAAGGTTAGTAAGTATTGGTTTCGGCAAGCGTCTTGGCGTAGTGGTAGGTTCAAGCATGAAATTCAGTATAATACAAAGCTATCGCCAAACCGATTGCCCATAAAACTTTGCAATGCCTCTCGCGACTAGTGCTAAATTTCCATGTTCCCTAATTCGTCCTCTAAGACATTGTTGGAATGAGGTCTTGGGAATCAAGTTCGATTAAATTTAGTAAATTTGTGCAAAATTAGTACGGTTTTTGGAAAAATGGGTTGAGTAGTGTATCGCCTCGAGTAAAATTTGGAGCAATATCCACGTGGTCGACATTTTAAGTGTATCAAAAATGTTGGGGTCGACCACGTGATGTCAAGGTGGCAAGATTGGGGCTCCCTTTTTTTGCATTAATTTCAACCGTGTGTGAAGTTCCCTCTTTTGTACGTATCACCATTTAAATTTCTTGGGTTTTCTGAATAAATATAAGATTTCTGTCGATTTGTGTCTTTTATTTTGTGGTTGGGGAAAACCCATGTACCTGCGGTTTGTTTCTTCTGCAGATAGAGTCTCGGGAGAATAAGTATGATATATAGTTCATCGATTCGTGAATAAATTTCTTCTAACGGTAATTGTGATAAAAAAAAAATTTTGCCACTAATCTTGGGGTCATCATAACGAAGGAAATAAACTAATTTCTTGTTTTCGTTGATAGTGGCTGACGCCCTAAATTCGATTGATTAACTTTTCTATTAAAATAAAACAGCTAAAAGTGAGCCATTTCAGTGTGGGCAGTTTCTAACGGGCAGGATACACCCTCACAAAATATGAATACATAGCTTGTGACAAATAAGTTTATGCATATAAATAAATAATCATTTTTAAATTTCAAAAGCGATTCGTTTTATGAAGTTTTTAACTGCCTTTTGTACTTTGGTATCCTCAAGGTTCGACTACCATAAATTATGTCATAAAAAGAGACCCAAATCTCAGAGACTTTTTCTAGAAAAGAAATAATTGAAAGAATACCTTGAATTTGACTGAAATCCACCCGAACTGGCCTGACATTTTTGCCTGAGATATTCTTGAGATTTTGTTTCGGTGGGGCAGATTTATATGTGATTTGAAAATGCGCAGTAGAGTTCTACGATACTTGTAAGAACGCAGTTAACACGCGTGGCTCCTTTCGTTGCCCAGTAAAGTTCTACTGGTCTTATGTATGCGAAGGAGAGCAATATGGGACTTCATAATGCGCAGTATATATTTTAAGATATTGAAAATGCGCAGTACAGTTATATGTGCCTTGAAAACGTGCAGTGGAGTTCAACGGGCCTTAGAAATGCACAGTTAAGTTTGGCGGGTCATAGAAATGCACTCTTAAGTTCTATGGGTCTTGAATATGCGCAGTAGAGTTCTACAGTGTTTATAACAACGCAACTAAACTTATACGGTTCCTATAGTTGCGCATTAAAGTTTTACTGGTTTTATGTATGCGCAGGAGAACTACACAGATTTTAATAATGCGCAGTAAAGTTTTTTATCTCTATTATCATATCATTAAGCCAAGTCCCTTTAGGAGTGAGCGTGAATCTTTCGATTCTAACCTCGTTATACTACCGGGGATCAAGAAATTTATATGGTAAGGGTAAGTAGGGGATGTGTAGAAGGACGAATAGGTTTCAGATCAATCTATAAGTCGCGTGTTGTTCATTAAAACGACACACTCGTCTCACAACACCGCTCCGACACGGGTTGCTGATCAATTTCTCTAATAATCACCCCGAATGAAGAATTTCGCAAAGCCATTACACTAATCCACTCAGAAGATCTCTTTACGCAGGCTCATAATTTCCAAAATCTTTGATTTCAAGCATCACTCCTCTTCTTCCGAAAAATTGTCCTCCATACATCCCTCTCTTTTCATACATGTTTTGCTTCCGTTACATCCATACATCGTTTGAAGCAAGCTCTTGTATTTCTACAACTCCTTATATCCGTTTGCCTCAAAGTCTCATTCACGCATTCCAATCATTCTTGGAGAATTTTTGGAGAACGCACTCATTAATGACTTCGTCTATCAGCGTTTTACCGCACATATTCTATTCATAAAGCTAAAATCGCAATATATAAATCTGTCCCTGCATCCACTGTTTTGTATGGTATCGAGACGTAGACGAACCAAGAAAAGAATAGGAGTAAAGTGAACGCGGTTGGCATAGCAATTATTGTGGAATATGGTATATGCGGTGGAACGCTAATGGACGAGATCAGTAATTAGTAAATATTCAAATGATATGGTGTAAGAGAAACACTGGTTGACAAGAGTGAAAGAGGTTTATTGAGATAGTTTAGTCATGTTGGGAGAATGAATGAAGATGATGTCCAAAATATGTACAAGAAAAATCGGGCTGATTTGAACTCTAGAACGATGCTAAAGCTACTCAGAACTCTAAAGATACTTTACTATTTCGAAAGTGAGAGCGAGTGTGCAGTTAGTCCTCAATTTGCGAAACGTAAGTTTTTTACTCCTTGAACGTCAGAAGTATTGCTAAAATCTATCAAGAATTATAAGACCATTGAAGGGGTACACTGACCTGATCAGTTTTATTTTAATCGATAAGTTTCCTTCAATATCACCAAATACAAAAAATATAATAATAGATAATTTACAATTTATGAAAAATTCCTGAAAAACTATGTCTGTCCTAGAGGTAAATTTATTAAGAATAAATGCAGGAAGAGTGATGTGAAGATACGTATTTATAAACATATATGTTGTAATTGTTTATCAATCGACAAAAATGTCATATTATTTTTCATATTCAATAATCACTTTCTTAGCCACAAAAGTGCTCAAAAACTGCTTCTTTAGCAGTTTTTGGGGCGTTAGATTTCTTATATGCAGAACGGTTCTAGATGTCAGTCATAACTCGTGACCCAGTAAAGTTAAAATTTATAGTCGTTACGAACAAATTTGCTTAGAGCTTAGAAGAAAATAGATTTTGGGCTAGACTGTGGATTTAATCGCACAAATTCTTATTTTCGCACGAAAGAAAAATTAGCATCGATCTAAGAATATATATGAATACAGCGGATACGATATTTTTTCATTTGAAAAAATTTATGTTTTTTCAAAAAAATGTACTTAATTTAAGAAAATCAAGTTTCTTCATCTAAAAACTTCTTGATAAAAGAACATTTTCTTAGATCAAACAAATATTGAATTTCATTATTATATTATATATGTACTATAGGCTAATTTTACAATGAACATGTTACTGTTGCTAAGGCAGATTTCGAAAGTAAAAGAAATCACACAAAGTTTGCATACTTATACAATGAAACTGTGATGACAATTATTTTATGAAATTTCAATCTATATGCTATTAATTCGTGATATGATCTGAGTTTTCCAATGTTTAAAATAATAAGGTCGTACGTCTTTCTTCGAGTTCATATTTTTACATAATGAATTGCGTACACCATCCGTATTATATAATTTTTAGTTTAATTCATTAAATAATTTATGTATTTGTTGATCAGTTCACGAGCAACGCCCCTTTTATAGACTCTTCAAAGATAAAAGTAATATCGAAATTAAAATGAAATAATACAATTAGCACATTCTGAGCCGCATTATTCAACCTCATCGGGCGCATTGCGTAGGGATTGCCTGAAGCGTATCGCAGATACGTCCAAGGAATCGATCTCTTTACCATATTGGTCAGACTGGTTGCAGCTTCTATTGAAAATTAAATTGCAGCAATAGTTGGTGCGGTGAAATGGAAGCCTAAATAGTATTCTAGAGCACGGTGATTTCAACCTGGTGTAAAGATTAGTGTCAGCTAGTAAACTAGGGCTAGGAGTCCTGGTGGCTCGGGCGATAGCGCGGCAGGCTTCCAAGCAGGAGGACTGAGGTTCGGTCCCTGTGCCGGTACTAATGGTAATTTTTCTATGTACTTCTACCGGGGCTTCGGTGGTTTGGAACCCACCTTAAACTGTAGGTCCCCTCAAGAGAGGCTGGTGACATCCCAGGTAAAGGGCTCCGTGAGGAGAACATGCTTGGATCACTAGTCAATTTTGAAAGTCCCGGAAAAGAGTTGGCGATCACCTTGGGAGAAGGGCTCCATGAGGGGACTACTACTCGGCGGTCGCTGGTCTATTCCGAGAATAGTTAAGGGTGTGGCACAATAGGCTTTAGAGCTTGAGCGCCAAGAGAGCTCCATTGGGGCTTCCCGTCTGCCTGTACAACAACGAGAAACTAGGGCTATCGATATTGCTGTTTAATAAATTGTCGAACAAGTACAAGTCCGCGTATAGGAACCTCAAGGTCAGCTTAGGGATGTTTAGCAGTGCAGTGATGCCATCATAGTTGTGGTCACGTCTGGTCATGGCTTTCCCAGTTGTCATGCTGCGAATCGCAGGAAGCGATTTTGCAGTCGTTCGAGTCTCATTTTATGATCATTATAGAGAGGGCACCAGATAAGAGAGGCGTATTCAACAATTGGCCTGACCAGTACAAAGTAGAGTACCTTTAGTACCAGGGGTTTCCCAAAGTTCCAGGCGTATTTCGTGACAAACCCTAAGGTTTTCGCAGCTTTATTGAGCGCTTCCGAGGTCTGCGCATCAAAAGACTACAGTTCATCAAGAAAAATCCTGGAATGACATATCCGTGTAACTCTCTGTAGCTCCTCCCTGCTAATGAAATAGTGATGCCTAATATGCAACTTTTTCTTTGTCAAGGTAATAACAGCGCATTTATTGATGTTACATGGGATCCCATTTAGAGTGCATCAAGTCTGAAGGCGATCGAGATCACGTTAGAGGTCAAGACAGTTCAAATGACACCGGATAGCTTGATACAACTTTAGATCATCAGCGAAAAGGAGGAACAGACAGAATCTAGAAACGGCACATATGCCGTCTACATGCAGGATAAACAACAGGGGAACCAGTTGCGAGCCCTGATGTACTCTAAATGTAGCCCGGAAGATTCCTGAGTTGCTGTGCTCAACCCGGACGGATCGCCACCTATCGTTCATGACTATAAATAACCGAAAGAGAATGTTTCCGGAAACGCCCATCGCCTTGAGCGTTGCCACGAAGATTCCATGTTCGACTCTGTCGAAAGCCTTAGAAAAATCGGTATAAACCGCATCAGCTTGTACGTCAGACTCAATACTGTTCGTCAGAATGTGAGTATAAATGCCCAAGTTAATTAGAGAAAAACTACCTTTTCTGAAACCGTACTGCTCATCAGCTAGGAAATTTGAACATGCGTGATAGAGTTTATCATGAATGATGTCTGCAAAGATCTTTGGGATGGAATCGAGTATTGCGATAGGAAAAGCATCAATTGCGTCCGCGATTGCATTGCACGCGTGTACATATTTATTGAAACTTGAATTGGATGAGATGTGAGAAAACTCCTAGTAAATGAGTAGTTGTTCCGCATGTCTTTAGATATACGTTATCTGGAGAAATTTCGGATAGGAGACTGGATACCTGGGACGAGTTAAGATCATTTGTAATTGATCCATCGCTCATTAGGAAGAGCCACCACCTTTAACCTTTGCATGCTCAGGGAAACTGAACAGGATCAAGTTATTTTCCCTTAAGTCCATCCCTTTGATTTTGTTTATACACCGACAGTTAATAGCGATAGGAAGGGAAGGGCTTACCGTTTGTACATATTTCGGCAATAGTACCTTCAACTGCAGTCAGTTTTTCCAAAAATCCCTCTACTCTCTCCTCGGCTCAATTGACCTTTCCATGGCGTTATCAATCTACGATAATAGGTTGTCAATCTTTATTGATAGAATATTGACAGTTTGAGACTCCTCATTGACTCTAGGCTGAAAGGATGTGAAGCCATTGTTTATAATTCGCTCGATATCGTTTACTGTGAGGGAATTCGCTCCAGGAGCCTGTTCTGTCATTGCTGGCAACTCAGATATTGATCTTCAACACCTCGTGTAGGAACCGCTGTCGAGACTATCTGAGTGTCCAGTACAACCAGCGTGGTATGGGGTCTCACAACCTGGACAGAGTACTGCGTCCATGACTGTTCTCTTACAATTACAGCAAATTTTATCGACCTGGGAGTCCTCAGACTTCGATCATATTTCGTGATGGGCGAGAAGTCACCCAACAATTTTGAGGTTATGAGACGAAAATTCGTCACATCAAGAACAAAACACATCACAGGAATCCAAATTTGATGAAATGCCAAGGTGTACCGAAAACTAATAGCAGAAAAAAAAAATTTACTGCAGGCTGAGTACGTTTAAGACACTTCAACTATAAAAGATATACGATAGCGAGATAGGACTAAAAATGAAACGATTTCAATGTAATTAAATTTATTTTAAACATAATATAATCTGAAAATTTCATTTGTAAAAGTTAAATAAATTGAATTAGTCATTTGAAACTGAATAATGAAATACAGACACACAAAAAAATGTCATGTGCGGTGAACTAGACCACCATAACTATATGTCTTTGGGGTCGCTGAATCCGAATCTGTGGTCCGTTTGACCCCATCAGGTCTCAGTTCATCCCCAACCTCAAAAAACAGTTGAAAATCGATTAAGCAAATGAAGCCTTCCGAAAAAAGTGCATCTTCACATTTTTAGAGTCACTGAATCCGAATGTGGTGTCCGTTTAGCCCCATCAGGTCACCGTTAATCCCTAATCCTTTTTATAAAAGCACGTAACCTCCATTGGTAGTAATCATGATAGTTGCTATTTTGTAAGTCATAGGGTGACCTCTTTTTAATAATTTATTTTTTAATAAATAATAAAGTTAAGGTACATAAAATGATCATTCATTATACTTAAAATGGATTATACATATTTTAATGTATTTTGGAAGTATAAAAACATTTCATAACTTGCGATTAATATATTTAAATAATTTCTGTGATTTGTATAATATGATATAATATGGTTAAGTTGTTTGATTCAATTTTTTTAATGATTTATAGCCTTGGAAATTTTAATAATAGTAATCGTGAATGAAATAATTATACGTTAAATAGATTCATTGAATACATTATTTCAAAATATATTTTTAGGAATAATTTCAATAGTCAAAATATTTTTATAAATGAGTAGTTATTCAAAAATAAAATGAATCACTAAATAATTTTAAAAAAATACATATAATTTCGAAATTCAAATTTAGATGCGTATCTATCTTTTACCGTGGTTATATACACGACAAATTATATACATTTTATTGTTGATACAAGGAAGTGAATTTAAAAAATCAAAAATTGAAAAAGTTAAAACTTGGAGTCTCATCTTCAAAATGAGTAAAAGAACATGATAAAATATTATGTTGTTATACAATTATGATTCAATAAATTTAGGTCAACAATGTTAATATATTGCAATTCAGAATGTGATTAATGTTTAAAATTGCATTAATTTAATATTGTAAAAAAAAATTAATGAATTCACAACATAAAAAGGAATAATTTTTTATTTCAAATCAAACATCCAAATAATTCTTAATTGACGTTTTTTATGTAATTTTTTAATTTCAGTGTTGTATATTTCAATTATTAATAAAAATTTATAATATATTCGTAGCAAAGTTAAAATTGATGAGGACAAATTTTAACCAGCATTAGATCAATTAAAAGAAATTGAACAATCCTCAGGATTGATATGTGAGAGGCATATTATTGTTAATAAAATGAATTATAGAATTTAATTTAATATTTATATTTATAATTTTTAATTCATTGAAATTCATATGATTACAACTGTACAAGGATATACATAACCACAAATTTCAGAGGGTCTGTAAAACCGTCATCAAACAGTTCATAGACGATAGAAGCCATCAAAGATGATGAATGCAAATTAGAAGTTAGAATAAATAATTTTGATGAAAAAGATGATTTTAAATTCAGAAAGAAAGTGGAACTGTGTGGAAGAATGTCGAGAGGAGCACCGACGGTAATTCTTAAATAATTAAAAATATGAATTTTTTATTTAAATAATGAAATAAAAATTAATTCTAATAATTATTTCAAAATAGTAACTTTCAGGAAAAGTATTTCATTCCCCGTTAAGGGCATGTCTAACAGGAGTCACGTGACCAAACTAATGCTCGATTTTTAATCTTCATTTTTGGAACGATTTACTCCTTCTGTAAATAAAATATCGCCCTAAAACTTTGGGAAAATGCAGAAGGAAACAGTAACTTACGTTTGTATACATTATTTGGGTGGAAATCTGTAAAAAAATTTTCTCGAAGAAATTAAAACTGGAGCAACGTCAGAATTTTTTGTTTCAAACAACTTATATCCACACGAAATGAGATATCGAGTTGAAATTTTCGGAAATGACATAAATGGCCCTAAGGAACATTTTTATGGTCCTAATTATTTGCAGTTGGAAAAAAAATTTTTAATGAAAAACTAAATATGGAGGATTACCGACCTTGCTGTAGAAACCGTGAACAGCATTCCATTCTCGCAACCGAGTTTTTTTGCGGTTAGGATCCTCATGTTAGCCCGAGACCTGTCACTCACTGTCATTGTGAACTTCCGTCAAAAATTTCATAAATATTCTTTATTATTTATATGGCATGATAATGGAACTTGATCTTTTCAGACACTATTCAATTTTCTGTCATAGCCTCACAAGACTTCACTCTTTTGTAGAATTTGCAGGTGATATTATAAATTTCTTGGATTCTTTGATTCTTGACAGGGAATAAAAATAGATTTTGTTGTTACTTTGACGTTAAATGAAATGATGTGTAAAAGCTCGACTTTCTAAATGACTTTTTCCTCCCAAAGCAGGGCTCTATATTTAGTGGTTTATAATCTGTAAACTTGTTTGTTTTGAGGACCTAAAAATTCAGACACTTCACCATTTAACTTTAAACTACAGAAAGAGATTTCGTTCTTGGGAGTCTGGAACGAAAAATCAAATAGTGGGTAAGAACACGATTTAAAAAAAGATTTTTTTTTCCGAAGGCAGGAATCTTACTTGAAATGGCATATAATCTGTGAACTGGTTCGTTTAAAGGCCCTGAAAAAGCAGAACATTTATAATATCACCTCCAAACATTGCAAAAGATTTGGGCTTGCGGAGCTGTGACAGAAAATCGAATAAAATCAAAAAAGTGGACTTTTTAAATTAATGTTCGTCCCCCAACGCAGGGCTCTTATATTTAGTGACTTGTACTGTGCATACTAGATCGTTTTGAGGTCCTGAAATGTAAGACATTTCACAATTTCGCCTGAAATTACTGCAAGAGACTTTGGTTCTGAGAGGTGATGGCAGGAAATCGAATATTACCTAAAAAGTCGACTTTTTAAATTGATTTTTCCCCCCAAAGCAAAAATCTTGTGTTTATTGGTTTATATTCTGTAAACTTGTTCATTCTAAGGACCTGAAAATTTAGACACTTTAATATTTAACTTTAAAATACAACAAGAGATTTCGTTCTTGGGAGCCTGGAACGAAAAATCAAATAGTGGGTAAAAACTAGCTTTAAAAAAATGTTTTTTGTTCCCAAAGGAAGGAATTTTACTTGTAATGGTATATAATCTGTAAACTGGTTCGTTTGATAAGGTCCTGAAAA